>JARHVA010001132.1:220000-447500 GCA_037957365.1 Torreya grandis
AGTTACTCCCCATTTGCATAATTCTCCCACAATAAATTGATATGGTACAACTCTTACTAAAAGTTATTTATTTTACTTCACCATCTAATCACTTGGGACCAATCCTGAAGTAAAGAATGCAAGTATATATGTTTTTTTAAGATATATTTTCATCCTATATAGACACACATCTAGGATATCATACTCAATAGGTCTCGTAGATTCCTTAGTATTAATGTGTGATAATTGATGCAGTCCCACATTCATATTTCTAGGTTTCACTACCAATAAAATTTTGAATTTTTGGATTAACACAATATATATACAAATATGACCATATAACACCAATTTTTTCACCAAGTATTTCAATTCTTTATGGTCAATAAAAAAAGGATTTTCCATAGATATCACCTAAACTTATATGTTACATAAACCATTACTAACATTTCCCTCTTTATTTTTTTATAATTATTATTAGCCTTAGGAAATTTCCTACTTGAAAAGTAAATTAGATGATCTATCTTTCCTTCTCCTTGGTTTCACAATTTTCTTCAACACCACTATTCTAGATGCATCCATATGGACATGAAATGAAATCTTCAAAACTAGAAATTGTAAAATTATCACGCTTGTTAATTTTTCCTTTTAATGTCTCAAACACATCCTATTACATTTATGTCCTCTTAAATTCCTCGTCCTTCTTCAAAAACTCCTCCAAGGCCCTAAAACATGCACACAGTTGTGAATAAACATCGTGTAACATCTAAAATGTCTAATAAATACAAACATTTCCATTTACGTGTGTGAAGCCTCTAGTAGCAATATCACTACAATCTTGGTAAGATCCACTAATAAGCCTTACTTGAATATTACATGTCATAAAAATGTTAGAAAAAAAACTATAAATGAACATTTATTTACATTCAATGATATATGAAGTTGTCCACATCTCTCAAACATCAAACATAATTAGCATAATGATCCTTTACCATCCCCTACATTGTCCAATCATCCAAATATACTTGTAATAACTAATGTATAAAATACCTAAATGCTTCCAATACAATGCATGATATCATAACATGCACGTCATTCAAACTTGAAAAAATCACATTATATGAAAATGACCCCCATTTTATCATAAATATGGTGTTTTAATTATCTCCATTCATAATTTGCATTAAGTGATATCCTAAAAATCCATCCATGAATGTGTATATCCCAAATTTAAAGACATTATCCATAAATTATTTTTTAAATTATGTTTTAATAGATATTGTGTGCACATGTCATTCAACATGATGCAATGAACATAAAATCTATTTCATCCATCTTTATTTATAATTATGATAGTAGGACTCACCTAATAAGATTATTCTAGTAGATAAACCACCCCAACATCAAGTATTTTATCAATCTCTTCCTTCAACTTTGCTCAAATATTTGGATTCATCCTATATAGTCTCTAATGCACATAGACTCCACATTAGTCCAATATTATCCAACTACAGGTATTCTTGGCTTCCCATCAGTCCCCAAATTTGATTCCTTTATGTGTAATAACTGATTGTAATACTTTTCTTCATCTTTCATGCACCATCCATTACTCTTATTATATTAAAGTTTTACATATTTATATGATTATTTTTATCATCTAGCTCTTTTTCTCCTCTAAGCTTTCAAAGGTCATTCACTCTAATTTATGCATAATCCAAGTCTTGCACAATATCACACTCACTATATTCAAACAATTGATCATTTTTGTAATATTCTTCATGGTTCATATCCATGAACATATCTTCCTTTTTGCATAATTCTTAAATATTGCTTCCTGCATAACTTGTATCGATTCCTTCATTTTGTCTTTCTTGGGCTGAAACTGAATGTACTTGTGAAATTTTAATTTTTTTTTGTATCCCACTTTATTTAATCACCACATTCCCTATGCATTCCCATGTTTTCAAAGTGGAACAAAGTTCATGTACCCATAACCATATAATAATAAATAAATCATTCATATTATAACCTTCTTGCATGATATCAAGTGTTATCTAAGATCTGCATCACCTAAATATATTGGTAACCATTTATTTTCATTTCATCTCCAAAATATCACACAAAAATTCCTATATGAATGTATTAAAATTATGAAAATAAAGTTTGTGTTGCCCACCATCATGTAGGAGTACTATGCAATGTGTGGATGTACAAAAAACCCATTCTCCCTCTTTTGGTAAACATGCTTCTAAATTTTCCACATATGCCTTACATTGTTTCATCATATTAGTTTAACTTTCTCAATACACCCCTAATTAATATGTATAATATACTCACTTCTTGTATGACCTTAGGGATCCATTTATTGATAACATTTTTTACTATGCCAGGCCTTACCATTCTTTCTCCACATCTAAACAAAACATTCCACTTGAAAAAATAACATATCTTATTATCAAGTATGTTGATGTCCTCACTCCAACTGACTTCATAATCTAAATATACCCATATTTTATAGGAATGATTAGTGATGTCTAACATAGATATACCACTTTAATAATTAACACTCCATCATCCCTCAGGTCTAAGTACTCATTTTCCTATGTATTAATATTGCACATAAGATTGATTTCTTTATAAACATATATGATTTTAACATATGATGGCCCATTTTATCCATGTAAAGGGATCACCACACTCTCTATCCCATTTTCAAAGCTCATTTAACATTGTTTAAAGTGTAGGCTAATTTATTTTAATAGAACCATGACATTCCCAACAAAGCTAGGTTACAATATGCTCTTGCCAACTCAATTTCCTCATATTCAACCTTAAAATATTCCCCAAAAATATGTAATTTACTACATTTAAGACTCATAATGGTCTCAAGCATTATTTTTTCACCATGAAAAACACATTAGTTTAAGTAGCCTAGGACTTTGCATCTTCTACTAACCATCATGGGTTGTATATTGACCTTTTCCCCCCTTGTCAATCAAAATATTGCTCAGCTCCCATAATTTATGTAAGTGTCAATAGTTGATTATTGATCATATTAATAATTATTTATATAATGAACATCCTTCATATTTTCTTGGACTTGGTTGCATGCATCCCCAATACTATAAGTCAACTAGGTCCTTAACAATAGAAACATGCCTTTTGTTTTCAATAGATACAATTTTTTTGTTTCCTTCATCTCCTTGTCATTAAGACCCTTCTTCTATTGGATTTACATGATATTTCTCATCATATCCTTGGATGTCTTCGAATCTCCTTAAATTTTTTGAAATATCTTCCTTTATTAAATCGACAACCACTTATCAATGAGCACATCTAATTACACCATTACCACTACTTATTATTTTGGTTATTTTACACTTAAGTGGTATACAATAATGTAAATGATGCAATGATTCATATTATATAAAATATATAAATAACCTTGATAATCTGAATTGAATAATGCTAATAAATATAGAATTGACAAGGCAAGAAAAATATGAAGTACTTAGCTAATTTTGATTACATGCTACTCACAAAAATGACAACTAGATTTATAATTATTTTGTCTAGGCTTTATTAGTTTCTCAAACCTAAAATTAGGGCTGAAGAACTCTTTAAATGTTTCTAGTATAGTCTTATTCATGTGATAGACAAACTATGTCGGGTTTATTGGTAGTGTCTCTTTACACTGTGCGAGTCTGTAACTTTTGAGACCCATATGACCACCTAAAATGGGTTCGTATGTGTGTGCACACCTTATATCCTATGTAATATTGTTTATTTTGATTCTCTTTCATTGTGTTTGATTGAGCACAAAATACCCCCATCATTCTCAATTAAATAATTGAGAATTTCCTACATTATAATACTATAAAGAGGTCCCAAACCTATAATATCCAAAAATTGGATATTAGATAACTATACTTAAATTGCATAGATCCAAATACAACAAATATGGAAATAGACTTGAATTGAACAATATAGAGGAAGAACATCACTACTATATCATCACCTACATCATGCACTTGACCCCATGTGAGGACCCCTATGGGCCATGTCACCTCATCCATAAGACACCTCACTACTATATCATCACCTACATCACTTTCCATATCACCATGAATAGTGATAGTGAATAATACCTATAAATAGTAACTTAGGAATAGTTCCTATGAATAATGATGGTGAAATAATGGAATGTCCAATTTTTCTCATTATATGAATTTTTTTTAAAAAGGTACATGACAAATCCTCCCTTCCCAAAATTTCTTGTCCTCAAGCAATTGCAAACTAATATGCTCAAAATTCAAGATGCTACTGTAATGAATCCATTTGTAATGTCCATGAAATCTAGTCCCTATCCTAGGATCCCAAACAAATCTCAATATCTTTCTACCATGTGTCTACTACACCATTCTATTTTTCACAATAATATTCTCTTTGAGACCCTCCTATGATAATCTCTCTTTATAGCTTGTGAATAATCTTGGATGTCCCTCTAGGGGTGCATCATGAAAGGATCTCAAAATCTTCTCCTTTAATTTGGATTCACAAACTAAGAATATTCTATTTTCATTAATTATTGAGCCATCCATCACTAAAAATATATTTTCCCTCATATTCCCATCAAGGAGGTTAGTTGCAAATGCGTTTCTAACGTATTCCTCCATGATAGAGACATTCTAATTAGCATAAATAATAGAAGAAGAATATAGAGTAAGCATCATAATAAGAGCATCATTTACTTCATTCCTTTTCCATTTATTGTACTCTATATCAAAATAATATCATTGGATCTTACTCACCCATAACTTCAAACTATTATGAGATGTCTTCATTCCACATATTACACAAGTTAATCATTGTCAGATCTTAGGTAAAACATGTATGATGGATAACATTTATTTTCCTGATTCTTCCACTTTCCAACATTTAAATGCTATGGGATGCCCTTTTTGAACCACTCTAAGCCCCACTTCTAAATCATAATAATCTACTACAAATGGAGATGAGAAATCTGAAATAATAATTATTGAACATGAAATCATTACCTCCTTAAGATTCTCTAAAGCTCTTTGCCCAATTTGTGTCCATGTAACCACCTCCTTCTTTGTCATATCAATCAACATCATTATTAGATGTGAACATACCTTAACAATCATTTTGTAATGACTTTAAAGGCCATAGAACCCTCTTAGATATGCTAGTATGGTTGGAGGAAGATAATCCAAGATATCTTCGATCTTATGCTAATCTATTTGAACATCTTGAGCACTAGTTACATGACTCAAGTACAACATCTCTATCAACTCAAACTCACATTCAAATTATTTTGAAAATAAAACCTATTGCTCTAAAATTTGAAGGATTACATCCAAATTCTCCAAATGATCTTCCCAAGTCAAATTGCAAATCAAAATCTCATCCAATAAAATCAAAATAAATCTTCTTAAATGATTTCCAAATACACAAGTCATACATGAATAGAAGGTAGCTAGTGTGTTTACCAAACCAAAAGGCATGATCAAGATCTCAATTATCCTAGGAATGGGATTTATATATTTGATGATCTTTTTAATCTCCTCTTTTTAACTCCTTGGGTGGTAGTAATGTGTAACCATGATATAATTAGGGACCAATACCCATTCTATGATGTTTTTGAGTCTTCCATCAGGTAGTAATCCTAGAGGTGGGTCATTAAGTATCACAATATGCTGATAAAAAATGTTATGAATACATTTATTACCCATGGATGAATTGGTATGCATCACCACAAAACCTGTTATAACCACTTACAGAGCTCCATTTATTATTCTTTCTATAACTACCTCCTTCCTATTGGATCTAAATTTGAGTCTAATAAATAACCCCAAAGAATATAGCCACTACACACCCAAAACCATATCAAAATATCTTAAACCAATAATACCTAAACCATAATAAAATTTAAGGTCTTTAATGGCTAGGCTAAGATTTTGAATCTTCTTCTGTCATGGTATATCATATCCATCAACTACAATGACATGGAATCCATCTTATGGAATATTATTATTCATAAAAACTCCTTCAACCATCCAAGGATAACAAACCTGTAAGTAGCTTGATCTCAAGTACACCTTGCTATGTTTAGTCATGATACAAGGAACAACAAAATGACATACATTTTTCTTACCCACTTCTAGAATCAAGCTTCTCATAGGGATTATCTCCATTCATCCATCACTTGTGATCTTGTCTTCAGTTGTGGTACTTGGTTCCCACAAATGATCTATAAACTTTGAACATTGATCCTTCACAATGTGGGTAGAAAACACAAAAAACTCTATGGACTTCCCTTCATTCCAAATGCAAGATATGAAGAACTCAATAGTAATATTAATGCCTTTTATCTACTTTTACCCTCAAGATATTACCTAGATCCCATTTGATAAAATAATGTGGAATGTAAAACAAAGAGTCCACATTCCCTATACTATAAGTTGTGCCCCTCACTCTATCAAACTTTTGTACATTATTTCTACGACGAATAAAATTTTGTAGTGGCATAAGAAAAAACAATAAATCTAAAATATGATCATTATTCTCATACCTTAGGTTGCCAATGTTGAGCTCATCCACCTTTGATAAGGTAGGAATTGTTGAGTTACCCTTAACATTTCTATCATTGTAACTTATAATATCTCCTTCAAATGCATATCTATTCTCCATGCTATAATGACAACCAACCATTATCTCACCCATTAAAATTTTGGAGGTTAGTGCATGATCTTCCATATTGAATCATTTACATATATGAAGTAAATCCACTTCTTGTTTGAATACATCACCCTTTGGTTGACACATGTAATAATTATAAGCCAACAAAACATATTCTATTACCAAAGAAGGTTTATCTTTAATCTGTATGTTGGATTTGGCCAAAACACCCAGATCTCACACCATTAAGTATGAAACATATTGATTTTGAGCAAAAGGATCTCCCTTCCACTTTGAACCCTTCTTCTTTTCAATATTTTTATAATACTTTTCATCATGACATAAATGTTGTAATGACGTCATATGAAAATGAAGCAACAAATCCTTGCTCCTACCAACATCCTTATTTCTTAAGTTGCAATCAAAATGTTTACCTTTATTAACTGAATTAAAAATATCTAAGGGACTTGTAGTAGTAGTACCACCATTCTCACCATCAATAGAATAAGTCTCAACTGAGGTATCCTTCCTAAAATCATGCTCATCAACATGGATATTTGGTAGGCTATTCTCATACAACCTTAGCTCTTCCTTGACTTATTCAAGACAAACATTATGTGTAAATTAAAACTTAGAAGTTAATGAAATATTTTCAAAATCATTTTCTTCTATCTGTATGACGAGTTCTTCTAGGATTTGATTTATTTCATCTTCTTGTAATATTATTTTTTCTTCTTTAACAATCTCTTAAAGCTCTAGTTCTACTTTTTATTCTTTCTTTAGGGATGCTTCTTCTTCTAGAATGATCCTTGCCACTACTAAATAATCATAAAAAGACATGGATGCCTTAATTTATTTAGATAGATTGTGATATTATTTATACAAACTATTAAACTTAGAACTCATGGGATCTATTTCTATTTTTTCTTCTGGCACAAACTTGGGTTGTGTAAGCCTAAGAAATTTTAGGAATCCTCCCATATTTCACCCTATAGGTTGGCAAGATCACTAGATTTGATACCATTATAATATCCCTAAATGGGATATTATAAAACTATACTTAAATAACATAAATTTGATTTGTAAACTCCACACTATTTTCAATGTGAAAAACATTTACAATCGATACTTGATCAAAACATTCAATTTCCCAAAATACCCAAAGGAAATGAATTAAATTTTGACCTTTTAATAATGTTTATTAGGAATTCATAACAATGGATTTTGATAATTGGATGAAGTAAATTTTTAGGTTCATTCATTAATTCATTTAACTTTATCAAAATCTAAAGTATATTAAATATCCATTATTTTGTCATTTTTTAAACTAATTTTCATACCAAATTGATTAATTAAATTAAAATCAAAATTGTGGAAATTAGAATGCAAAATAATACCTCACACAATAAATAATTGATAACGAAGTTCATCCTCTATTTGGGCTACATCTCTGGGTTCACTTAGAACATGAACCAATCCATTTCCATGAATTGTAAGTACATGATCAAAGCTTAAAATTTTCAAATGGATTTATAAGATTGAAAAAACTCAACAAGAGACATTCAAAAAGTCTTGTTACTCACGGATGAACCTTTCACCTTCTTATTGCGACTGTAATCTTGTATTCTTGAAGTTATCCACCAAAAGCCTCTCTTTAAGGATTTATAAACTAGCTCAAATGAACTCAAATCAAGAAAACAAATATATCACCAAAAGCGTCTTGGAGAGTAGAACATTTCTCTAGTTTACTCTAAAGGTTGAAAATCCTTATAAATGCTTCAAAATGGTGTTTTCCATAGAATAATCTAATCTCCCAACTACACAATCTACTAATACTCCCCTTCAAATGCTAATTTTTGAAATTTATAATGGTTTAAGCCCTACAACTGAGTCGGTTAAGGACACATTCTTTTTAGTGACTAGTCAGGGGATCAAAACCTAAACTTAGCAAAGGTTTTAAACAAAGCTGGTATTTGTTTCCATAATCCCACATGCCTTGGAATTAAAGGCCTAAATGGGTTTAAATATAATCAAAGTCTTTTAACAAAGTAAATTGTTGCTTTTGATATCCCACATGTACTAGGGATTGAGATCCACCATCATTTAAATTAAACCAATCCAACACTCCTACTTGGTCTATAAACTTCTTATTGGTTATCTTTGGCATTCAAGTGAGTCTTGATCCCACATTGGGGAGGTGGTGGTTGTTTTAACTATCTTGGGCTCAACTTGGTGCATTAGCTATAAGGATATTTTTGGACATTGCCATGATTAACCAATGGCTATGTTGGAACTTGAGATTGTTATTGGCATTAGAACCTTTGATTCATTAAAATTGATCTTGGATGACCCAACTCAGCAAGTTAGTAACATTTAGTCTTGAGTTGGCAATGCATCTTGGTAGGCACTATGCCACGAGCTGGTAGTGATGTGAAAAATTGAGCTAGATATTGTGATGTTTATAAAAATACACAAGTTTAGTCCCACATGTATGGGTTACATAGAAAATTATGGCTTAAATACAATTCAAAACACATAGCATTGTGAAGAAATATGTCAAGGTACCCCTCCTTAAAAAAAAGTGTGCTAACCCTGGTTGAGGGCCCCCAACCAACAAATAGCGAGGCCCACTGAACCACCACCATACACTGTCAAAGATTGAGATCAAAACCAAAATAAACCTAATTTTTTTACACTATCATGCCACCATGTGTCATGCCCAAATTGGACCACTTAGCATGCTATAAATGCACCACCTGTCAACCTATGACACCATTTTTTACCTGTTGATCTAGAATTTTAGCATGTGATAACTTATACATATGGACTATGGACTCAAAATTAGCCCATTCAAATTGTGTTGGAAAGCATGCGATGATAAATTTTTCACTGTATAGGTTTCAATAACATTTAGGAATTTCATAAAATGACCTTTGGATCACATCTTTCCACTAAGAAGGCTTTTGGTCCCTAAAATTCCAATCTCTACTAAAATTTGTTAAATGGTTATTTGTAACACATCAAAGTACAAAAACTAGATCATACCATCTAGATAAAAATGGAAAAATCATTAAATGATTCATAACTCAAACTATAAAATGCCTATAACAAGGAAAGAGTTAATTTAATCTTGTAACTGTGATTTTAGATCACAACATTTATCAAACTATTTACCCAACTATCACATCTTGAAATGATGAACTACCAAACATTGCAAATGATCACCAATGCAAATGTAAAACAAGTTTGTTAATGTAATCAAAATACATTAAATGTTGTAACCACATAAAAATATTTTTTCCCAATGTGTCTTAAAATGCTAAACAACTATGGAAACAACAAATAGTGTATAGTGTTTAACATTACAAACATTGCTCAATAGGATCTTACAAATGCATCCAAACACACATGCCAAAAATAAATGCATCCCAAAATATCATTTATTCTGAAACAAGTATTTCATGAAAATTGAATCCTAACCAATAACACATATATTGTTATCAATCCCCCAAGCTAATCACTGACTTAAATTCCTTAACAATTCAGTAGGAAACTCATAAAGCTTAAACTAGAGATTCCAATAATAGATCTTTTCTAAACATAAATGTGAGAATTAAAAACTTCACATGATGAACCTGTCTCAAAGTGTTCTCATAGTACCTCTAAAAATGTATATATCAAAGTGAGGTAAATTTCCGTTATCAACATTCAATAGGAATTTCAAACAATGCTTTGAAACATTAATCCCACTAATCATAACATCATGAAATTTAGAAACTATTTACTAACCCTCTTAATCAGATTTTCCTATTTAGTTGGTTTGATTTCTTTAGTGGATTTACTGACATCTACATGGGTTGATTTAACTTGATTAATTACCTTATCAATAGGTTTATAAACCATCTTCTTCTTACCATTACCAGGATTGTGGGATGGTTTAAGTTTCCAAAACTTTTGAACCTAATGTCCACTCATGTGACAATGAGTGTAGACATCCCTCTTTTTAGGTGAGGTCACCCATTTTCCATTTCTCATTTTAACATGATGAGATTGGTCTTTATCACTTACACACTTCTTCAGTAATGATTAAATTTTCCAACAATATATGGTATAATGATTGTTTAATCCACAAAACATGCAAGGAAAAACATGCAACATATTTTGAATATTAAATCCAAATTGCTTAAATGGAAAGAGTGCATCAAAAGTTTTAGGATTCAATTTTTTATTGTGTTATTTATAGTGTAAGCAAGAGGAGGTAGAATCTCAATATCTATTTTACTTGATTTCTTATAGTGTTCACCATTTTGTATTGCTAGTGGCCTTTAATCTTGGTTGTTAGAAGCTTGTCCTCTTTTAATAATGGAGGAAATTTCTCCAACATCCACTTTCTCATTAGCATAGCTTAATCTTGTATGATGAGATCTACGCTCTACCTATATTGGGTTAGCAATACCTTGGCCATTTTTACCAAGGCCCCTTCCATCAAAACCAATTTTCAATAACAATTTAGACCCAATGCCCTTTGTGTGTTTTTCAAAACTACCCAAAGCAACATCTAAAACTGAATGAAAGGAATTACCAGATGAATAATTTACATTGCACTCATCAGTCATAGTGCTTGCATTTATAGTGGAAGGTAATTGGTGAAGATTGTGTCTTTCTTCACTCTGCATCTATACCTGTCAGGGGAGAAAATACCTACAACAATCAATATACTCTAATACCAGCTGTTAGGTGACCCCTTATCCAATGGAAGCACAATTGATTACTTTCTTATAAGTAATTAAACACGGAATTATACTAGAATGATAAAGTAACTAGAAACGTGAGACAACAAAGAATATGAGAGACAATACACACTCTTGTATTAGATATTACTAGAAGAAAAATACAATAAGGAAGATGCCACTTCTTCCTCCACCTCAAAGGCTTGCCACACCTCAAGACCTTCTTCCCTCTCTCTCTTGCTCAACACAAAACCAACTCTACAACCTGAGTTGCTATCCCTCCTTGAATGCTTCAGCTGATCTCCTTGACCTTACACCTGTAGATCTCCTTGATCTTGCTTGCTTCAATGCTTTTACTTGCCTTCTTGATTATTACAATACATGCCTTATGGGTCTTTAAATAGAATCCCATAGTTACAAAAATAGAAAATCTAACTACAATAATTAGACACGTAGCTAGTGACTATAATTAGTCATTTGACATGCAAACACTCACTTCACTTAACTGATTGTTCGTCAATAGCAATTTTGGAAATACACAGGTGACCGACGCCGGTCCCTGCTTGCCTGGTGATGCCGATGTCGGCCGACCTCCTGCCATCGCCGGTTTCCTTCTCCACTGTCTGTGACCAATGTCGGTTATACTGCCGACGCCAGTTCCTCTGGTTCTTCAGCATCCTCTTCTTGTGTCTGCAAATAGTTGAAGCTTTTAGCTCCACACCCTAACAATCTCCCACTTGGAGATAAATAGCTGTAACTTGTACCTGTACCTGTACACCATCTATTTTGTTCCTTTGGATCTGTATCCCTCTTCAAAGTCACTCTTGAAGACCAACCACCATGCAAACCTGTGATGCAATACCTGTATCCTATGCCAAAAGAATTTTGCTACTCCCAAATTCTTCATGACATACTTCTGAACCAACTCTACCCTTAGCTTAGAAAACTCCCTGTATATGAAACCCTGCAACAAGTAACACAATACAGTAACAGGACAATGTAGCTAATATTATCCAACCTGGTAAGGATAAAATACAATGGTCAAACCTCCATTATTTTGCAGCTTACTCAAGACCATATACCATAGCCTTCTGTCTCATGTGTCCATCCACTCTCTTCTCTAAAATGGGAATCCATCCCTCTATCCAGTGCTTTTTTCTAGCTGACAACTCTACCAACAAATACCTATTTGGCTCTACTCTAAGGACTCACACTCCTCATCCATGTCAAGCTCCCACTGTTTCTAGATTCTACCTGCATTGCTTCTTCCATCTTCCTAGTTCTTGACTGTCAGTAAGCAATATAAAGAAGGTGAACAATGAATATGAGGTTCACATACCTTTTCTGACCTCCATATGGGTGTTTGAGACTTATAGATCCACCCAACATCCGTTCCAGTGATCGATCTCGGCCATCTCCCAGTCTACTCCCAACCGATGTCAGTTCCCTGCACTGACTCTGACTGCCGATGTCATTTCCCTGGCCGACGCCGGTGTCCCCCCATGTCGATGTCAATCCTTATGACCAATGTCAGACTTCTCCTGCCCGACCTACCGACCCTGCTGGTCTGCACATGACCGATGTCGGTATCTAGATGACTGACGTCGGTTCCAAGCGACCGACATTGGCGTCTGTGTGTTCCTGTAAGTGATGAAATTTTCATCCGCGAGCTCTTCTTGGATCAAACCTATGTCCATGCTGCCCTGCTCAGATTTATTCAGCCCCTGTGATTGATCTCTATCCTTCATCTCCTCCATAAACACCAAGGCTTCTTTGTTCTTGTCAAAAGCATCAAATTTCCTTTTCCTGCAATGAACTGTATCTAAGCTTTCCAAATTTGAACACGTACCTTTTGAATCAAGAACTTCCATTCCCTTCTTATTCACATGACCAAGCCTATTAGACCACATCTTTGAATCTACACCAGAAGTAGAATCAGTAATACAAGTAGGTAGATAAAGAGTACCTACTTTCTTACCTCTTGCTAGAATAAGTGCTCCCTTGGTAACTTTCCAAGAATCCACTGTGAGGGTTATTGTGCATCCCTCATCTCCCAACCTTCCTATAGAAATTAGACTCTGCTTCAGAATTGGAACATGCGTGACCTCCTTCAACACCCATGTGTTGTCAATCTACAATCTCAGCTGCACTTTCCCTTTGCCAACTATCTGACAAGGCGTACCATTCCCTAAATAGAGCAATCCAAAGTCTCCCTGTTCATACTCATGAAACAAATCTTTGTTTGGGGATGCATGAAAAGATGAACCAGAATCTAAAATCCATGATCCTACCTGACTATCCAAAGAAAGTATGAGAGCATCTTGTACCACAATATTTGCATCCTTTGCTTCTTCAATACCTGCATGTTGATTCTCTGTATCTCTCAACTAGCACTCCTTCTTTGTATGTCCTTTCTTTCCACAAAACCAGTAGGTAATACCTTTGGACTCGGATCTCCTTCCCGACCTTGATTTCCCTTGCTCAATCTTCTCCCTTTGCCTTCCCCTGCTTTCTACACTTAGAGCATTCCCTGATGATTCACCTGCGCTTCTCCTACGTATTTCTTCATTCAAGATCACACTCACAACATCATTAAATTTTAAGATTTTAGAAGCAGATGTAGAATTACTTACTGCCATAACCAAACCGTCCCAACTTTCAGGCAAAGAACATAAAATCAAGAGAGCCTTTACCTCATCATCAAAAACAATATTGACTGAAGCTAGTTGGTTTACCAAACCATGGAAATCACTGAGATGAGTATGTACCGATCCACCTTCCTACATTTGCAAAGTAAATAGCTGCTTCATAAGATATACCTTATTAGAAGCTGAGGCCTTTTCATATAAATTTGCCAAGGATTTTATCAACTCTTCAGTTGTCTTACACTGTGATAAGCTAGAAATCACAGATGATGCAAGGCTCAACCTTATGGAACCAAGAGCCTTTCAATCAAGAACACTCCATTCTTCATCCTTCATATCTGTGGGCTTGCATGCAACCCCACCCAATGGTAAGTACAGATCCTTCTGATACAGATAGTCCTCAATCTGCATCCTCCAGTGTTGATAATTCTTATCGTTAAACTTCTCCATTCGTAGCTTACTTTCTTCTGGCATTGTTGAACTCCCACTCAATCAAAAAACCCTATGAATGACCTGTAATAAAAAAATTAACCTACTTCCTGCAAACTGTAGCTCTGATACCACTTGTCAGGGGAGAAAATACCTACAACAATCAATATACTCTGATACCAGCTGTTAGGTGACCCCTTATCCAACGGAAGCACGATTGATTACTTTCTTATAAGCAATTAAGCACAAAATTATACTAGAATGATAAAGTAACTAGAAATGTGAGACATCAAAGAATATGAGAGACAATACACACTCTTGTATTAGATATTACTAGAAGAAAAATACAATAAGGAAGATGCCACTTCTTCCTCCACCTCAAAGGCTTCCCACACCTCAAGACCTTCTTCCCTCTCTCTCTTTCTCAACACAAAACCAACTCTACAACTTGAGTTGCTATCCCTCCTTGAATGCTTCAGCTGATCTCCTTGACCTTACACCTGTAGATCTCCTCGACCTTGCTTGCTTCAATGCTTTTACTTGCCTTCTTGATTATTACAATACATGCCTTATGGGTCTTTAAATAGAATCCCATAGTTACAAAAATAGAAAATCTAACTACAATAATTAGACACGCAGCTCGTGACTATAATTAGTCATTTGACATGCAAACACTCGCTTCACTTAACTGACTGTTCGTCAACAGTAGTTCTGGAAATACACAGGTGATCGACGTCGGTCCCTGCTTGCCTGGTGATGCCAACGTCGGCCGACCTCCTGCCATCGCCAGTTTCCTTCTCCACTGTCTGTGACTAACGTCGGTTATACTGCCGATGCCGGTTCCTCTGGTTCTTTAGCATCCTCTTCTTGTGTCTGCAAATAGTTGAAGCTTTTAGCTCCACACCCTAACAATACCAATATCTCATCCTTGTTTTTCAACCCAAATTTCAAATGAGCAATCTCTTCATCCAAGGAGTACAATCAAGCTCTCAGGAAAGTATTTTAACAACTTTCCCATGGTTTCCTCTTCCCTGAAAAAACCTAATCCCACAAAATGCACACTACAAATGGAATATCAACAAGGCCAAAAATTATGTAATACTACTAAGAACTAAACTAAAAACAATTGATATCAAATCCATACAATCAGAAGCTAACCTAGCACACTAACTGCTTTGATACAAAATTTGATTCATAAACTCCACACTATTTTTTATGTGAAAAAAAATTATAATAGATACGTGATCAAAATGTTCAATTTCCAAAAATACTCAAAGGAAATGAATCAAAATTTGACCTTTTAACAGTGTTTATCAAGATTGCATAATAATGGATTTCGATAACTAAATGAAGCAAATTTGTAGGTTCATTCATTAATCCATTTAACTTTATCAAAACCCAAAGTATATTAAATATTTGTTATTTTGTCATTTTTTAAACTAATTTGCATAACATCTTGATTAATTAAATTGAAATCAAAACTAAAAAAATTAGAATGCAAAATAATAACGCACACAATAACCAACTGATAACATAGTTCACTAACTATTTGGGCTATATCTCTGTGTTCACTTAGACCATGAATCGATCCATTTCCATGAATTACAAGTACATGGTCAAAGATTAAAATTGTCAAATGGATTTTTAAGATTGTAAAAACTTAGAAATAGAGCTTTGAAAAGTCCCAGTACTCACAAACAAACCTTTCACCTTCTTGTTATGAACACAATCTCACATTCCTAAAGTTTTCCACCAAAATTATCTCTTCAAGGCTTTATAAACTAGCTCAAACAAACTCAAATTAGGAAAATAAATATATCAATAAAAGCGTCTTGGAGAGTATAAAATTTCTCTAGTTTACTCTAAAGGCTGAAAATGCCCCTAAATGATTTAAAAATGGTGTTTTACATAGATTAGTCTAATATCCCCACTACATAGTCTGCTAATGCTCCCCTTTAAATGCTAATTTGTGCAATTTATATTGATTTGAGCCCTGTGGATGAGTCGGTTAAGGACACATTATTTTTGGCTACTAATCAGGGGTTCAAAACCTAAACTTATCAAAGCTTTTTTAAAAAGTTGGTATTTATTTCCATAATCCCACATGCCTCAAAATTGAAGGTTGAAATGGGTTTAAATATAGCCAAAGTATTTTAACAAAGTAAATTACTATTTTTGATATCCCACATGTACCAAGGATTGAGAGTGACCATCATTTAAATTAAACCAATCCAACATTCCTACTTGGTATACAAACCACTTTTTGGTTGTCTTTGGCATTCAACTGAGTCTTGATCCCATATTGAGGAGGTGGTGGTTGTTTTAACTATCTTAAGCTTGACTTGGTGCATCAGTTGTAAGGCTATTGTTAGACACTACCATGATTAGTTGATGGATATGTTATAACTTGAGATCATTGTTGGCATTGTAACCTTTGATTCATTGAATCTAAGTTTAGATGCCTCAACTCTATGAGTCAATGACATGTAGTCTCGAGTTGGTAATGTAGCTTGGTAGGCACTATGTCACAAGTTGGTAGTGATGTGGAACTTTGAGCTAGATATTGTGATGTTTATAAAAATACACAGGTTTAGTCCCACATGCATGGATTACATATAAAATTGTGGCTTAAATATAATTCCAAACACATAACATTGTGAAGAAAGGTGGAAAGGCACCCCTCCTTACAAAAAAGTGTGCCAACCTTGGCTAAGGGCCCCTAACTAGCAAATAGTAGGGCCCACTTGACCACCACCATATGTTGTTAAAAACTGAGATCAAAACCTAGATAAACCCAATTTTTTTACACTATCATGTCACCATGTGTCATTCCTAGATTAGGCCACTTGGCATGTTATAAATTTACCACCTGTCAACCTATGACACCATTTTTACCTATTGATCTAGAACTTCAACATGTGATAACTTGTGTATATGGACTCAAAATTACCTTGTTCAAATTGCATTGGAAATCATGCTATTATTACTTAAAATTTCACCCCTTGAGGAGATGACAAGTCTCTCCTCATTCAAGTGGTATAATGTAACCACCTTAGGGTTGTGGGTGGCCCAAATTTGAGGTGGATCTCTAGATTTGGGGCTAGTTCCCCTTGATGTACCACTTTGATCAATCCTACTACTAACACTTGGGGGGATGAAAAAGGACAAGAATAGCTTAATGTAAATCTACTCTAAGGGAGGTGAATGGGAAGATGAGATAAATTGAGAATCTAGATATAGTGTAAAGGCCATGAAACCAACTTAAAGTAGTAGAGGACTCTCCAGGGACCTAACACATGTGACTGAGGTATACTACACTTATATAGATGGTACAAAACATGGCTCTTTTTGACTAATTTATGTGTTTTATAGGTGTGAAAGGGTCTTAGATGATCAAATCACTTTTAATATGTATATTGAGACCTTTTATAAGTCTCCATGGCCATTTTATGAGGTATACAAACTCTTGAGTGTGCCTACCATCTCTTTCATTTCAACCAGTCACAGTGAATGGGTAGTGAACACTTAGGAAAAGTGGTGAAAATCCATTTGGGAAGCCTTTTAAGTCTTGTTTATTGAATCTGATGACTTTAACACCCTTGAAAAATGTCATCACTCCTTTTTTATGGATCAAATTATATAATTGGAAAGATTTTGGGTGCCAAGTGTGATAGGTGCATAGAAATGAGTTATTTAGAACTACCAAGGATGATTATGCATGGACAGAGGAAGATAGATGATTATAAAATGATATAATGCATGTGAAGTATTTATAGTAACCCCTCCCACTCATATCCATCATTATACCTAACCCTATGTAGTGGTGAGGTAGTTTTGTAAGGGTAAACAATAAAGGCAGTTTTTTATACAAGCACAAGGGAATCTATGCCACATATGGAGGAGTTGAACAAGTTTGAGGAACATTTATCCTTGATTCCCTTAAAAAAATATCTCAAAATTATTTTATTACTATTATAACTCCTCATTACTTGAAAAGTGTCTCTATGACTCTTGAGCCTCCCTTTCTCTTTCTCCTCTCACAATTTCTATAAATTCTAGCCTTTTTGGCTATTGTATGGATCTCTCCACCTGGGTATGGAAAAGAATTGCCAATTTTTTTCCTTGAGCTAATAAAGATATATTTTTTTTTTCCTCATTAAACATTTCAATAAATTCATACAATGGTTTTTGGTCTTGTGTAAATGTATTTTAGCTTACCTTTACATGTTACTCTTCTTAGTGCCTTATGTGTTTTATAATATCTCTTTTGTAGGTCATAAAGAAGTGTCTAATTGGATTATAGGTATAGTGAGTATTATATTTAATATTTTTTCTTATAATTCCTATTGTTTAAGTCCTCATAACCTAGTCTCTCTTTAAGACCCCATGCTTGAAACATTGATGTGAAAGGGAAGATTGTCATTGGATGAAGTGTATGTGCAGACTTTTTCTTGGTTCTAAGTGCATGTTAAATGGTGTGAGTAGACAAATTATTTTATGTATTACCTCCCTTAGAGTAGATTTAAGTTCATCTATTCTTATCCCTTTTCATACCTCCAAGTGTTAGTAATAGGATTGATCAAAGCGGTACATCAAGGGGAACTAGCCCCAAATATAGAGATCCACCTCAAAGTTGGGTCACCCACAGCCCTAAGGTGGTTCCATTATGCCATTTGAATGAGGATAGACTTTTCATCTCCTCAAGGGGTGAAATTTAAAGTGACAATAGTTTTTTTCATGCATGGTGGGATTGAATAGTCCATTCCTTGAGGAGTTTTGGTGTTCTCCTCAAGATACCAACCTTTGGAGGCAATTTCACTAAGCACAAATGGTGACTCCAACCTTAAATCAACTGGTTAAGTAGTCCAAGTACTATAATTGAAGTTGTTTTCTTATTATATGGTCTTCTCATGAGTGATTCATGGATAATATTGATGTTGAGTTTTTCTTAACATAAGTTGGGGAGACATATCCTTCTTTGCCTATTCCTCCTCAATATGAACAATTACTTGTCCAAACTAGTCATGATCCATATCAATCATATGTTTCCTATGACCAGCCCTATCAAGCTTGTGCTTCACCTAGCCCACCTAGTTCCTCTCCAATTCATTCCATTACAAGTTTCAAGAAGACTCTCATTGGCTACAAAGACTACATGCTAGACCTTGATACTAAAAATGGTTGTGGTCAAGTCATTTCCATAGTGATTTTATCAAAAGTGTGATAAATTCTTTGGAGAAAGTCAAGGGAGAATGGATGCCTATAGAGAGAGCTAATTGGCAAGGTATTTCTAATAAGATGCTTCATGTTTGTGGCTTAATTTTCCACCTAGAAGAGAGGTTGAGAGGTCATGAACTCGCTCAATCTTAGCAACCCCAATATATCCCACATCAACCTTCAAGTGTGTCAACAATGCCTTTCCAAGATACTAATCCAACCATGTTCCAAAATATTCCAAGTCCTTCATGCATTCCCAAAATTTCCCATTATTAGAAGTTCATCCAAGAGAGTATCCAAAGCAAGGAGGATATCACTGTTGAGTAGGTTTACTTTTTTGGAGAAGATTTTGAGAAAGGAAGATTTAGTTTTGAGACTCATCTTGAATCTTGGTAGTAGAGAATGAACTCTCTAAGCCTAATTTTCCAAGTTGGAATCAAGATGTCAAGCCCAAGGAAACCCCAAGTTTCTTAAATCTATCATTCACCCCTTTATTTTTATCTCAACCTCATAAATAATCCTCTAAGCATAGCTTCCCAAGATGGAAAGAGGTAGTGTAAACTTATGAAGAGAAGAACAAGATATGTTAAAGTGGAGAAGTTAGAAGTGGTCAGAAACTTGAAACTACTCAACTCCCTCCCACCCCTCCTTAAGAAGACATTGAACCCATCTTTCTACCTCCTCTAGCTAATCAAATTTTCCCTTCTAATTTTGAGCATTACATTTCTCCTTGGAATCATTCTTGGGCTAATGTTCCTTGTTTTGAGATGCCTAATATTAGCACTACTAAGAGGGAGGATGAGTTTGAGATTTTAGATTGGATTGAAGATTAAGAGGAATTGACTATTAGTGAGGAGACATCAAATTGTGATGATGAGGGAAAGGATCCTCCTTACATTGAAGAAAAGGCCTTGGAAGAGTTTCTTTTGGAACCCAAAGGAGAAAATGAAGGAACCTCTCTTTTTTCTCCTTTTCATGATGCAGACCAGTCAAAGGATGATGACTTGTGGCAGAAATTTGAGGACATATGCAATGAAGTTAAAGGCCTCAAAGAGCCTATAAGTCTTTTGGAGCTGACTAAAAGCCATGGTAAGCAAGATGTTGTGTCTCAAAATTAAATCATGTGATATGACCTCATAGGGTATAACAAGGATTTCATAGGCATTTTGACAAGTTATGTAGACCCAATGACACCTACAGGTGTCCTCTCTCTTGAAAACCTTCAACACATAGTTGATTATGGGTGTGGATAGTCCATGATCTAGGATTAGGACTGAAGTTCCTATTTAATAATGGTTTTAAGAGCCCATGAATTGTTTCTTGTCACCTAATAGGGTCCTCAATACTCATACAAAATAGGTTTCATAGGCAATAACATCTACAGGCAAGGTTAACAAAGTTGTCTTAGTCAAGTAGGTAGTGAGTTAGTTTTATGTACATTTATGGTTGTAGAGAAAATGAATTGATTTCATAAGGAAAAATATGTTTGGTTGATATTAAGAGATGAAATAGGATTATTTTTTCATTATAAATAAACTCATTAAGATCATTGACACCTATAGGTAGTAGGGTATGCCAGAGTTACTTAGTCATTCAAGAAAGGACCTAGTCTATAGGTTGAAGATGCATTTTTAGGTTCTTAGAAGAGTGAAATCAAAACTAGAAACTATAAACCCTCTCCATCAAGGTAATGATATTCATAATCTCTATACCAAATCATTCACACCTATAAGTGAAGGTATAATAGGGTGTCAATAAGAAGACTGTCTTAGTCATAAGAGATGAAGACATAGTCATGGGTCAAAAAGGTATGAAGTAATGTTGATTATCCTAATGGAGGTTTGAAAAATTTAAACACCATGAACAATGCATAATTAATGAAAATAAAGCCTACAAGGACCTATAAAGCCTTCACACAGTCAGCTAATGGAGAACTGAGACAAACATGAGTAGTTTACTTGGTGTGAGAATGTATAAGGTAAAATATAGAAGATATGTGATGAAATGGATTATAAAATTAATTAAATTATGTCATGGACTAAATTAAATCTCATAAATTAAGAAGTAAACAATAAAAATGCTCCCAATTTCATCAAACACAGTCGTCATACCCTATCTATAGACAATCTATTTCCAAGAAAGTATGCTTAGGAAATTTGTAGTTTTGGATGGTCAAATCTTGGAGTTAGAGGTTAATTTTTTTTTTTTTAAATTACCATTTAAAATTACGTAACAACATCCAATTTTTTTTGTGTGGTAAAAATAAGAACATATACCTCTATTTTGTCTCAAAGGGAGTGTACTCTCTCCATGCCTAAACCTTACAAGTTTTGGAAGATGGGATAAAATAGTAGACCATAATGAGAAAATACCTTCCCATAAGGTTTTAAAATCTGTAAAACATATATTAAATCATGGTAAACCTTTCTAGGATCTTTAAATCTAAACAATATGCCTTGGGTAACAAGGGTTGCAGGCAAACCCAATAGGCAAGGTTAAAGCCAAGGGGCCAAATAGGAGGTCATTTCCATTTATAGTCTTTTATAAGCATTAATATTCTTTGATTCATGTTTTTAGAGGTGAAATGGATGTGTCCAAGCTATATATATTTAATTAAAACATAAAATGGTCATTTTGAGTCCTAGGTAGTAGGTAGACTTGTGAAAACAAGGTCTAAGCCTAAGGCAAATGGTGAGTCATTTACATTTGTAGCATGAGATGACCTTAAAAATAGATTATGACACATTTTTGGGATAATAATAGAGGTTTAATATCCATTTTTTTGTAGACAAACTCATCAAGAAGACATTTTTGTCTTGAAATGAACTCAGACCCTCACAAAATGCAAGAAAATAGTTCAAAGGGTCAACTTGAGATTTTTATATCTCTCACAACACTTTGAATTGGACCTTGAGTTGTTTGGATAGGATGAAGAGGGTCCTAAATAATCCCTTAGTGTAATTTTATTATATTTCCAATGTATATTCTTTATGAACAAATGTTAAGACCTGAAACCACTCCAAAACCCTTGTAAACCCTCTCTAAGGACCCAATTGGGAAGATGAGATAAATTAAGCATATAGATGCAGTGTAAATTACATGAAAACAACTTTAAGTATTAGAGGACTCTCCAAGGACCTGACACATGTGATTGAGGTGTACTACACTTGTATAGATGTTGAAAAATAGGGCTCTTTTTGACTAATTTATGTGTTTTGTAGGTTTGAAAGAGTTTTAGATGATAAATTTAATTTTGAGAGGTATATTGAGACTTTTTATAAGTCTACATGGACATTTTATGAGTTATATAAACTCCTAAGTGTGTCTACCATCTCTTTCATTTTATCCAGTCATAGTGAATGGGCAATGAACATTTAAGAAAAGTGGTGAAACTCCATTTGGGAAGCCTTTTAAGGATTGTTTCTTAAACCTAATTACTTAGACACCCTTGAAACATGTCATCCCTCATTTTTAAAGGATCATATTATAGAATTGGAAATGTTTTTGGTGCCAAGTGTGAGAGGTACATGGAAATGAGTTATTTAGAGCTACCAAGGATGATTATGCATGGCCAAAGGAATATGGATGATTAAAAACTAATCAAATGCATGTGAGGGATTTTTAATAACCCCTCCCACTAAAATAAATCATCATACTTAACCTTATACATAGGTGAGGTAGTTTTGTAATGGCAAATGATAAAATTAATTTCTTATGCAAGCACAAGGGAATCTACGCCACATGTAGAGGAGTTGAACAAGTTTGAGGGACCTTTGTCCTTGATTACCTTCAAAACATATGTTAAACATGATTATATTACTATTTTAACTCCTCATTACTTGATAAGTGTCTCTATGACTCTTGATCTTCCCTTTATCTCTCTCCTCTCATAATTTCTATAAATTATAGCCTTTTTAGCTATTGTATGGATCTCTCCAGCTGGGTATGGTGAAGCCCTAACAAATTTTTGCCTTGAGATAATAAAGAGAGTAATTTTTACCTCATTAAATATTTCACTAAGTGCATATAATGGTTTTTGGTCTTGTGCAAGTGTATTTTAGCTTACCTTCACATGTTACTCTTCTTAGTGCCTTGTGTGTTTTGGAATCTCTCTTTTGTAGGTCAGCAAGAAGTGTCTAATTAGATTGTAGGTATAGTGAGTACTCTATTAAATAGTGTTTCTTAGAATGCCTATTTTCTAATTCCTCATAACCTAGGCTCTTTTTAAGACCTCATTCTTGAAACATTTATGTGAAAGGGAAGATTATCATTAGATGAAGTGTATATGTAGACTTCTTCTTAGTTCTAAGTGCATGTTAGATGGTGTGAGTAGACAACTTATTTTGTGTATCACCTCCCTTAGAGAAAATTTACTTCAAGTTATTCTTATCCCTTTTCATACCCCTAAGTGTTAGTAGTAATATTAATCAAAGTGGTACATAAAGGGGAACTAGCCCCAAATCTAGAGATCCACCTCAAAGTTGGGTCACCCAAAGCCCTGAGGTAGTTCCATTATGCTACTTGAATGAGGAGAGACTGGTCATCTCCTCAATGGGTGCAAGTTCAAGTGAAAACACATGTAATGAGAAATTTTGCACTGTATAGGTTTTGGTAACATTTGGGAATTTTCTAAAATGACCTCCAAATCATTATACAACTGGACTTATATTTCATAAATCAAAATACAACAAATATGGAAATAGACTTGAATTGAAAAATATAGGGGAAGAACACCAACAACTGATATATTATATTTTCTAAAGTGAATATATTTTTTAAAAGAAATATGAAATTCTCACATACACATTAAGCAACTGCAACAAACTAAAACAAACCATACATAAAATGGATCTTATTTGGAGCTCTATTGTAACCTCTGAATGTGATCACCCTCATGAGCCATAGGGTTTTCATCCTTTGATTCTATAACCAATGTGTTTTCATCCATTGATTAACAAGAAATTATAAGGGGTTTCATCCTTAAATTATGCAGTTGAAGCACAAGTGCATCAAACCTTTATAGATAAAATTATAATGGCAACAATGAATTACAAACATAATCAAATGTTAATATAACATTTCACAAATGAGAGGGAGAAAGAGAGAATAGTGAAGAGAGAGAAGATGGGGTGCAATATTCCTCATGGGGGGATAAATTACAATTTTGACAATCTTGTCCATGTGTTAGAGTCAAAAGCAAATATTACTTTTGACAAAGTCACCTCTTTCTCTCATGCTCTTATAATGGTGCCTCTTTCTCACCCATGTGAAGCAGAGTCAATGATGGAGACTTGTCATAATTCCTCCATGTGCCCACATGCCACAAAGAATGTCCCCAAACTCCTTTTGACTTCTCCACACACCCACATCATGAAGCTCACAATAAAATGTGCCACGCTTATCTTTTTTCCTTTTCCCACCAAGGATAACATCAAGTGGTCAACAAAGTGATTTAGATTTGTCCCTTAAGTGGAGTGGTATGCCCCACTCCATTCCCATACACTTGATCCCATGTGAGGACCCTCATGGGCCATGCCTCCTCATCCATAATCCACCTCACTACTACATCATCACTTGCCATGTCACTATGAATAGTGATAGTGAAAAGTACATATGAATAGTAACTTAGGAATAGTAATTATGAATAGTGCTACTAAAATAATAGAATGGCCAATTTTTCCCATAATATCAATTTATTGAAAAATGGGCATGAAAAAACCACACATAGTTCTCCCACTTATGTATGTGTGTGTAACATAGTGAATAATCTAGAATTTCATGTTATATTTTGACCTTCAACACCTTGCACCATGCAAATTTGAATTTTTGTAATCATATTTGGATCTAAGAGATGTTATAGGGTTGTTCCTTAAAGTTTTTAGATGTGTACATGCCTTTGATAAATGTTCCAAGAGAGTGATAAATGATTCTTAAAGTAGCCAAGTAATTATGCAAATAAGTATAGTCTTAGGAATGATTTAAATATATGTAGTTGACTCTTAGTTATTTTCCTGGTATGACCAACCCATGAAATTAGTCTAAGTTGACATAAAGGTGTAAAAAGGTGATTTGAGATAAGGAGAAGATCTGTTAGGATTATGAAGGTGTTTATGTATAGGCTAAGATGATCTTGAAAAAGTATGACTAGAAAATAGAGCTAACATTTGCTAAAGAGCTATATGTATGCACATTGTCCAAGTATATCAAAGTTAATGTTTCCAAAGCCATAAGTAAAAAATTCATTTATTTTAAAATTACCCAAATTTAATATAGTTTTGAAAATTGTAATTTAAAAGGATAAAATAAGTGAATTTAATACTTGTAATAATTGTGCTCAGGTTGACATGCATAACCAAAATGTACATTTAATCCATGTGAAACTTATAATAAACACGTAAAATTAATGTCCTCTCATAAATAATTATTTTGAAATTATCTACATTATTGAAAATTTTAAAATTTGAAAATCTAAGGAATGCATACATTAATTGTATGCAAACCAAGCTACCACTTATTGAACTTGATTTGAGAATATCATGAGGTGAAATTGCCCCAAGGAGATACAACTAATGAAATTATGAGTTTAAGAGTGTAAATTTCCCATCTAACACTAAAGAAAGTGGTTTTATACATTGAGTGTTGTAATAACCTCAACCACGCTACTTTGAATATCATAATAAATCTTTTGTGGAACCCCAAAATCAAGTTTGTATGTAAAAGTAGAAACCTAAATCAGGTTTGTTTATAAAAGGATCAACTATTACAAATAGTTATAGACCTAAATTTATTAATTAGTACCATCATTCCTAATTGACCTTTGATATATAAAATATAAAAGTGTTTGCATGAATGAATTTCATGCCCCATGTGATCAATGTGTCCCTCAAAGTGATATAAAATGTTAAAGATTGTCTCAAAATGTCATAGCATGTCTCAATTATTCCTAAAAATCATGTAGAATTCCCAAATATGTCTTATATTACTCAATCTAACCCATCGAAATCATGTAATCTATCTTAGAATATGGAATGCTATATTTGACATGGTTTAAATCTATGAAACACGATCATTATATTCCCCCATTTTGATACAAGAATTGAATCCTAAAAATCACTCATCTCAAAAGAAAGATTTATGTCCATCATGTGTTATATATAAAAATAATAATCATGTAAATTACATATATAAACATGATAATATATGTCTTCATAGAAAAACTATTATTATAAGAATGCATGAAACATGTAATCTAAGGTAAGGTAAGTTGTTTTTTAGTATCACATAAGATATAATCATTATAATCCATATGTAACCAAGTGTCACCATTAACTAGGTTATAAAAATGAATCATAAAGTAATTAGAATTATAGTAGATGCATGATAACAATTAGGGAGACACTTATTAAAATAGATAACACACAATATAGATATACATGATATAAATCAAAACCCAAGATTATAGTAACAACCAATTTATTCCATAGAAAATATATCCAACCATGCACACACACATAATATCATAGTGATTAAATCTCAAGTGCACACATCATGAATGATAAGCACACAAGCATATAATAATTAACACAAACATAACATGGCCGTAACATGGACTATGTGTTCCTATAACATAATTGACACGTGACATAAAAAGACATAGTTGGTATATCAAAAAATAAAAAATACTAAAAATAGATTAGATCAATGATCATGAAATGTCACAATCATAAAAAAATAAGGCATGGATCAAGTAATGATAGTCTACATAATCAATCAATGTCATCATCTATTATAGAAAAATACAATATCCATAGGAAGTAGAACTACTAAAATTTATGAACAAGATAAAGTCATGTGTAAATAGTCTAAAATGATCAATGAACCAACATAGAAAGATCTAACTTGAAAAATGTATGGACTAACATATAAAGATATAACCTGAAAAAGGTACCAAGATACTCCCTATATGGGCATGCCTAAAATTTAGAAAGGTTACCCATGGGTGTGACCATTGTTATGCCTTTATGTGCCCATGTATCATATATAACCTAAATGTCTTGCATTTAACTCATAAATACTATGACAAGCATGTGTGTATAAACTAGATATGTAACTCACCATGTATATGAAAAATGACATTAAAATTTGTGTGAATCGACAAATCAAGTCATGCAAGGTTTTGGTTTTGAATTTTTTAAATATATTGAATTGTTTTAAAATTTTGAATATTTTTGATTTTTTAAATTTATGCACACATTTATCTAACCAAGCAAGGCTATGAGGTAAGGCTTAGAAAATATAATAATATAAGGGATCCAAACAATCCATAAAATATGTCAACACATTTTTTCACCAAATGGAACAAAAATAAAGTCTCGATAAAGTGAAAGCAAACAATACTCCCATAGACCTTGTAATTTATCATAGCTTACCATATTTGCATTGTAATAATACTCCCATGGTGTTATAGGTGTAAATTTTAGATGAGATATAGTAATTTGTGTTTTTTGGGATGTCATTGTCATCGTCATCACTCTCTTCATTGTTGTTTTATGAATTCTATTTTTCATAATTTAATACTAATGGTAGATCTAATATTTAAATTTTTTGTGTTTCAAACATTCATGTTGGTTCTTTCACCATTTCCTACTTAGCTTATATTGTTGATGCCAAATTATATTCATTAGTTATATTGGTTTGTCCTATCTCATATGTATGTATTCATTCTATCAATATAATTTGTAATGGAGATATTTTAAAAATCTAACATATAGTAATTGATACTTAAAAATGTGTAGACACTTAATTGGTCATATGTACTTGATAATGATAATTATTGACATATCCTAAGACATTTGACTTGCACCTAAATACATGACTCTTATTTTAAATTCCTCTAAGCCATTTATTTATATGTGGGCTTGACTATCTATTTTTTATCACTACTACACATAATTTTCCAAGTGAATACTTAAATCTCTTTATATTACACTCAAATGGCTACTATTTCCAAGGAAGTTTACTTTGATTCTCTAAGAAAGGTTTGCCCTAAGAAGATAGATCCAGTCACAAACCTTTTCACTTAAAATGGTGTTATTCTTATGGAAAATAACAACTAATTTACAAATTAGAAATATTATTTTGGGTTTTCCCACACATCTCAAGAGGTTAGAGAAAGGAAAATATAAAAAGGTTTCACGATATAATCAAAACAAAACCTCATTTCAAAGGGACTTGATTTTTATCTAGCATCTGTCTTTTACAACACATTGAACAAAGCAACCTTATTTTTCCCAAATTGAATATAAAGAATTAGGATTAGTCTCAAATAAATTTTGAAACACCTCAAATCAAGTCAATAGTTAATATTGTCAAGTATCAAAGCCACATTTATAGTTACATACATATAGTCAAAGATCACAATGCACAATAACTCTAGGTGGGATAACTATGCATGGCTTGATTCCCTCCTCAGAGTATTCATCAAGGAGGTGATTGAGGTCAGATTTTCCCATTATAATTCCCCTCTCTTTTTTACAAGTTTATATCTCTCACAAAGGCCACTAATGTTTTCAAAGCAAATAGAAGAAAAGTAATGATCTTGTTTCTACCTCAAATTTGCTTTTCAGACTTAAAAGAAAGAAACTAAAAGAAAGTAATGGACAAGGCTTGGAAGTACTTGGACTAAAGATTGCGCACCGTAAATCCCGACGTTCGTGGGCACTCCTCTTTGGCTGTGGAGGAATGACACCTGCAAAGAAGAAAGAAACTTGGACAAGAAGAACGTTAGACAGATAGGCAGTGGGTTGCCAAGCAAAGGCTTGTTCCCAGAAGTGTAAAAACTTCCTTAAGGGAGGTCAACCCACTGTTTGATGAGATAAATGACTGATAAAAGACAGAATGCCAGAATACAGAAGTGACAAAGAAAGTAGAAAGGAAAGAAGAAAGCAAAATGATTACCTGAAGGAGCTGTATGGCTGAAGACAGTCGCCGAGGTTGGAAATGTCGCCGGCGTCGGTTAGCTGATCTGCCGTCGTCGGCTATCCTGCCGATGTCGGTTGGGGAAGTGACCGGCGTCGGTCGGGGTTGTGGCCTGTAGTCGGGTCTGAATTGCTTTCTGGACTGTGGACGGGTCTGAGACTGAACGGGGACAAGTTTGGATGGATTGGGGAGTGGTCTGGTTCGGGTTGAGTGCCTGATGCAAGGTTTTTTTGGCAGAGGGATGGGGAAGAGGAAGAGACACAGAGGACAGGGAAGGGGAGGATTCACAGAGGACAGGGCCTGAGAAGGCTTTGCAACCTCTCAGGAGGAGGGACAGAGGGAGAGACACAGAGGACAATAGAAGATAGATGATTAAACTAAAGAAATGAAATAAAAACCCAGACTAGCTTACCTTTAGCTTGCTGAATGAAAAGAGAAGAAGATGTTGCTGGAGCCACGGAAGAGTTGCTGCAAGGAGAAGATACTGATCCAGGGCCTTTTCACCTGTTGTTGCTGCTGCACGAGGTTAAGACAGAGGAGAGATGAAAGCCAAAGCGCTGAGAGAAGCTGTTTGCGAGCTCAAGAGTCCAGGGGGCTGTAACGGATGCAGAAGGGGATAATGAAGGCTACCGATGCCGGCAGTTTCACCGACGTCGGCCGAAGGGTCGCCGACGTCGGCGGTCACAGGATGGGCACAGAGGCTAAAAATAGCCTCTGCCCATTCTTGCACGCCGCCGGGCGAGGGGTCATGGGCAAAACGGTCACAAGGATGCCAAAATGGACGAGGGGGGATATAATGGTGAGATTTGGTCTAATAAATGCTAGGGGAAGGTGGAGGGATTCAAGGGAGGATCCAAGGAGGCAAGGGTAGGGTGGAAAGGGGGCCTCATTAAATTAAAAATAGATGTTAATTTCTAATTAATAAGACTTAGGTGGGTTAGGGACCAAGGAGGACTAGGAGGGAGAAAGGACCAAGGGGGAGAACCAAGGTGCAGACACGTTTGCGGTGTCTACATTTGCCCCTTTTTGTCTTATTGGTTGTTCTAGACGAACTGCAAGACAAAAATAGGAGTTGGTTGCCCCAGAAGAAGGATGAGGTGTTCCCCCCTCAAAGCGATAGTCGAGAGAAGGGAACCGAAGGTCGAGTGTCGATTTGACAGAGAAATGGATAGAAGAGAGTGAGTGAAAACGCTGCCATAATCGTGATTGCGCGTAGTCCACTTCACGAGAGGGTCAGGTCAAATTGTCGCATGTCAAGGGTCAAGGAGTGCCAAAATTGAAGTAACCGGGCCCCAGCATTTAGTCGTCTACTGATCGGGTCACTCAATCTAAGCTGAAGCTCCAAATGGTCATCGTGTCCCAGGTATCCAGGGCTCAGGAAGTGCTCCCAAAAACACGAAAAAGCCACAAGTAGTAGGGATCAACTGGCTCGTGATCCTATACTTGTGAAGGGTCAAAAATAGTCTGCGAACAATTCTGCTAACCAGCCGTGGAATAGCATACACGCAAAAACAACCAAGGCAACATTGGCTTGGAAGTGGGTCGAGGTCGAAGGAGATAGGCATGGTCGCCAATGGTCATTGGTCAAGAGGATGGATGGACGAAAGGATGCGGCCGAGCTAACCCCAGAAGACCCCATGTCAACTGAGTGCTGCCTACATAGCCCTGGTGATAGGGCCTCAGGCCGATGTAGTTCTCCCTAAAAGGGAGGGAGGGTCAGAGGGATTGATTGGTCTTGGTCAAAGGTCGATGAGTGGTCGTGGTCAAAGTTGACGGAGTTGGGTGTGATAAGAGTCAAAGAAGAGAAGGTTTGTCCATCAAAGAGACGAACAAACGGGGGTGGTCAAGCTAACCTCAGAAGATGTGGTATCTGAGTGCTGCCTACATAGCCCTGGTCCTAGGGCCTCAGACCAATGTAGTTCGGACAAAGAGGGTCAAAATGGTCGATGATGAGATTGGTCATGTGTTGAAATGACAAGGGTAAGATGAGGATAAAAGGATGCTACAGATGGTGCATTCTGTAGAAGTGGTCGAGGGTCTTTCATCTCTAGCAAGTTTCCATAGTCGCGATGGATGTATGCTAAAAATGAATAAAGGGTCTATTTATGCTTCAGCAAGTATTGGTTTATGCTTAACATAAATTGGGTCTGGTTGATAGTTTCCATGTGTATTGGTGTCCATGGGAACTATGCGAAAAGGACAAGGATGATGCCTGATGTCATGTTGAAAAATGATGAAAATGGCTGGATTGAAAAATGTTGAAGTTGGCTTGGTTTAAGGATGAGTCGACAATTGATGTGGCCAAAGCATGACCAAAGTGTAGAGAAAAGGTGAAAGGCAAATTGCTCTTTCATTGACAAGGACCAGAAAGGAAGCATAGATAGGGGTGATTAGAACAAAAGCCCCGTTCATGCATTACGTCGTTGACCAATATTGAGTTAGAACGGTAATCGAATCACTTTGACATTAAAGTGAGCTCGAAGTCCCTTGAGCCGGTGATAGGAGGAGGATAGGGTAACCCAGTGTAAGAGCAGGAATAACCTTGCCCCTTTTATAGGAGACCCTGAGACAACTAAAAGCCAATGTCCGTGACTCGTTTTTTTTTTTTTTTTTTGGCACAGACTGATCGATGCGGGAAGCCTGCATAGAGATGTCATTTGATGTAATGGTCATGTTGCGAAGCTGATCAATGCGGGAAGCTTCTAAAATAGTTGCTGTTTATTGCCAGAGTAGTCATAGCCATCCTTCGAGGGAGTGGTCTATATTTTTTGTTTAATAATGTTTGATAAGTTGGCCTAGCTGTCCTTCAAGGGATCAGTCTAGTAATACAGCAATGATAGTACAGCTGTCCTTTGAGGGATCAGTCTGTCTTTTTGATTTAACTTGATTTAGTGACCATGGATATGTTTTGACATCTTGACTTGGATTTTGATAGAAATGAGAGTCATGGACAAGACTGTAGAAGCTCAAGGACGCCCCTTTTATTAGGACAAAGCATCACTGCATCCTAAAAGGGTTGTAGAGGACTTGTTAAGGGGGAATAGGGTTGAAAGGGATGAGGATTAAGAGGACGAGGATTGCTCAAGGGACGAGCTCAAGTTACGCGTCAAGTGATCGAGCACTCGACTAACAGAAGAAAGGTCGAAGACGCAAGACATAAAAAGGGGTTTAAGGTCTAATAAGACCCTGGGCCATGCTAGTGTGTTAAGGTCCGAGTCAATTAGGAGCAAACTTGCCCCAATTGCCTCTTTCCAGATTGGTCAGGTGTTGATTGATGGATGTGAAGTTGGTTGACATTGTCGTTGGTTGGTTGAAAAAGGTTGAATGTTTGGTTGAGAGGTCTAGTTGATTGATATTGGGTCGAAGTTTGGTTGAGACTGGTCGAATAATTGGTCGGGGGTTGGGTCGATGGACACTGGGTCGAGGTTTAAGATTAACTGAGTGATTGATGTGTGGTAGAGGCTGGGCTGAAAAGTTGGTCGAGGTTTGGATGAAGGATGAATTCCCCCAGCGGGTAGGGAGAATGTTTGAAAGATTGGTTAAGGTCGGTTGAGGTTTAGTGGTCAGATGGACGGTGTTAATGTCGAATAAGGGGGTCAAAGGCGGCAAAGGGACCACAGTCTGGCGTGGAGATCCCGATTTAGGTGATGAGGTTGGAGAGGCATGAGTCGGGGTTGATGTCTTGTTGAAGAGGTGGTCAAGAGGATCCTTGATGGGCAAGGAATCCTTTTTCCAGTGTTGACGAATGACAGCTTTGAGAGCGCAACAACACTCAGTGTCATGTCCTGGAATGTGATGATAGTGATAGAATGTAGAGTTGTCGAACCAAGATGGCCTTGATCCGAGAGTTGATGAAGGAGGCAGTGTTGAAGGTTTACGGATGATGTGGTTGAAAAGGGAGGTGTCATTGTCCAAACATTGGCGAATGGCAACCTTGAGGGCATGACAATGCTCCGTGTCGTGCCCAGGCATGCGATGATACGCACAAATGTAAGTGTGGTCAAACCAAGGTGGTTTAGGTCTGAGAGATTGATATTGTCTAAGAGGCGGGAGGTCGAGGCGAGAGGACTGCAACAAGTGCCGTAAGAGCAAGGCATATGAACCTGCTAACGGGTCTGGATGTTTTATTGCAGTGGGGGTTGATGACGTTGGTTTGGGAGGTGAAAGAGGTATAGGCCGAGGGCTTGGATGAGATGTATGCCTGATGAGATGGGGGAGTAATGGAGGCGATGTGCCTCTGTGAAGGATGGGAGTGGGAAGCACTCCTATTAAAGTGGATGGATGCGGGCCCAAGATAGAGGGCAATGACGAAGGTGGAGGAGGAATCCTCCGATGTGGTCTAGTGGTCTTCGTTGGTTTGGGTCGAGGGCCACCATTGTGCGAGGCGAGGTTAGATATGGGTTTGGGTTTAGATGTGGATGAAGGTGAGTGAGATGTAGAAATCTCACGCAAAGGGCAAGAGGAAACCGTGACTGGGTCTTCCTCGGTTGAAATGGGTGGAGAGACTGGTTCTTCTCTTGGTGGAGAAGAAATAAGAGAGGGCGGCTCCTCAAGTGGGCAGAGGGCGTGGATGATCGTGCCTTCTACTTGTAGTTGAGGAGTAGACAAGGTAGGGTCTTCAGATGGAGATGGGCTTAATGGCGTTGATGTGGTCAAAGGGTCCTCCAACACAAGAGAGGTAGATGGAGGACTAGTAGGAGAAGGAGGTTCCTCATCCTTTAATGGAAGAGGTTGGTCAAGGACAGGAGGTAAGATAGTGCTAATGGTGTGAATGTCATGGTCTAGAGGGTCATTGGTCAAAGTCTAGACGTTGTTTTGAGCAGGCGGATGATTAGGGAATGGTTGTTTGAAGATATCAATGGCTTGATTAGGGGGTGCGTTCGGGTTATCTAAAATAAGATCCCCCTTGTCGATCATGTCTTGGATGATGTTTTTGAAGGTTCGGCAGTTGTCGATGTCATGGCCTTAGACGCGATGAAAGGGATAGAAGTCGGCCTCCCTATACCATGTGGGGAGGGCTTTTGAAGGGTCAAATTGAGGTGGTCGGATTGGAGGGAGATTGAGGACCCCCTGCTTGAGAAGTTTTTCCAAAACGGAAGCGTATGGTTCTCCAAGTGGAGTGTAAGAACGCTGAATGTACCGTTGTTGGAATTGTTTGGTGATGCTAGGAGATGTCGAAGGTTGAGATTGATTAGTTGTTGTCGATGATGGTGATCTAACGACCACAGTGTTGGCCACTCCTTTAGATTTGGAATTGGCAGAAGAAGAAGGTCTGGAAGAAGAATGGCCATTGGTTTTAGCGTTGGTATGACGCAATTTGACCTTATCTTCTTCAAGGGCGCGGAGTTCGAGCTTTCGAGCCATGATGAAAGCTTCGTCAAAAGTGCGAAATGTCTGAATCTGCAAGGTGGAAGAGATGTGTCTGGCACATGCTCGAGAAAAGAGCTCGATGAGCTCAGGTTGAGGCAAAGAGAAGGAGAGCTGGTTGATCAGACCTCTCCAACGAGCGACAAAGTCGATAACAGACTCGTCGTCAAATTGCCTGATGGAGTAAAGGTCTGTGATTGAGACTTGTTTGGTAATGTTGATTGAGAAATGGTCAAGAAATAGTTGGGCGAGTTGAATGAATGAAAAGATAGAGTGTCTGGCAAGAGAACTATACCAGTCAAGGGCTGGGCCAGAAAGGGACATAGGGAACGTGCTTAAAAGCAACGCATCGTCATGAGAAATAAGATAACAGGCATGTCTAAATGCCCGTAGATGTTGTTGTGGGTCTTCCTTACTCTGAAAGTGAGTGAATTTAGGAAGCTCCCAATGGTTAGGGTATGGTCGAATGGGGACGGAAGGATGGATAGGCTCGTTGCAAATTTGGTCATATGACAAAGTATTGCTTGAACCAGAAATGGAGGCTTCGAGACTGGACATTTTATCCATCAGCATCTTGATAAGATCTGGTGACGGATTGGCGGGTTGAGCGCCCCCTAAGTTGTAAGGCACTTGGAAGAGGCTAGAGGAGGCGTGTGACATAGCCGGTTGTACAATGTACGGATGACTAGTCGTAGGGGCAGAAGTGGAGGCTAAAGGTGGTTGCGTTACGAAGGTTGCAGGTATAAGTTGACTGGGCACCGCCAAAGGTGGTTGAATGGCGGCACTGGTAGAAAGAGAGGTTGGCACTCCTACATTTGTGGGCGCAAGAGTGTGAGGGGTCAAGTTCTGATATGATGTAGAATTTGGTTGAATTGCAGGTGGTTGAGGGGGTAATGACACCCCGATGGAGGTCGGTCTGAAAATAGACGGAGAGGCCAAACTTTGCGTATTGGCCATGGTTGGGTTGATAGTTGAAGCGAAAGGTTGAGTCGAAAGGGGTTGGGTGGCGAATGGTGTGGATGTCGTCGCCACGTCACCCGAAAGGTCTCGCGTTGGGTTTCTCGCGAGATAGTTTTGAAGGGCTGCGGTATTGAGGTCCAGGAATCTTGCAAAATCCTGGTCCCCTTCAGTGATGATGGGAATTTGAGTCAGGGTCGGGGTCGGGGTCAGTCCTGTAGGAGTTCTTCCAGTTTCCGAGTGGAACTCCATGATAGGACTTGGTTAGGGACGAGGTAGACGGAAGCGGTTGCTGGCTAAAGTGGTTAAGAAGAGAATCCTGGTTCCAGAAACTGTGTTTTTGCAGTCTCAGAAAACCAGAATGGAGTTTTGACAGAGAATGGACAGATTTCAGGCTGCTGGTTTTGAAAAAAGGACAGTGACAGAGACCGACGTCGGTTGAAAAACCGATGTCGGTAGGAAAGATGGCCGACGTCGGTCAGATAACTGATGCCGGTAACAGATGAGGCCGACGTCGGTAACAGAACCGATGCCGGTGACAGGGGAAGCCGACGTCGGTTGCAAAACCGATGTCGGTGACTGTGTTTTCCAGAGAACCAAAAGGTTCTTGGAAAAACAAAGAAGAAAGCGTCCTCACTCACTCAAACAAATAGATGAGAAGAGGAAAACAGAGAAAGACAGACCAGCCTAAGCGATAAATCTTAGGAATTAACCTTAGAAATCATGGCTTATGCCTTAGATGAATGCTTGGGGGAGATTGGCTAAAAAATGGGTCCTAGAAGAAGGCGGTCTAAAGATGGTTTCAAGTGTTGTTTTAGGTGCTCAAAGATCTGTGTTAGGGTCTGGTACGTGGCCTGGTGCTAAGGAGCAAGCTCCCCTCACTTCACGATTCCAGTGGTTAGCTGGTCTCGCTTAGCCAAGATATACCTCGCCTAGAGTTTAGACTCCGCCAGAGAACGGAGTGGGCTTCCCCCTTGGTGATGAAATCCAAGTGGGGTCATCGGGACGGGTAAGGTATCTGCTGGGTGATGAAATCCCAGTCGGGCCTTGTCTCAGGTATGTTTTATGTTCGTTTTAGTGCATGTGATTCGGTAGTGTAACATAAAGTGTCTACGGTTTATTCAATATGCGCCTAAGTTACTAGATGTGGACTAATGCAAGCAAAAGCAGAAATGAAAGTGCAATATGTTTTAAGCCCAAGTCGAAATGTGATATTGTTATGAAGACAAGATGGAGAAAGGGATGAGAGTATGATATTTAGACTAGTCTAGAATGCAAGGAAGAAAGGTTTGTTTTAGTCCTGCTTATAGTGACATTTGGAATAGAAGAAAGAGACAAGAAGGAAGGAGCCTAAATGCACCTAAATGAATGAAAAAGAAAAAGGAACCTAGGAGGAACCTAGGGTCCCACCGGGCGTGCCAGAGATGTTTCTACCTCAAATTTGCTTTTCAGACTTAAAAGAAAGAAACTAAAAGAAAGTAATGGACAAGGCTTGGAAGTACCTGGACTAAAGATTGCGCACCGTAAATCCCGACGTTCGTGGGCACTCCTCTTTGGCTGTGGAGGAATGACACCTGCAAAGAAGAAAGAAACTTGGACAAGAAGAATGTTAGACAGATAGGCAGTGGGTTGCCAAGCAAAGGCTTGTTCCCAGAAGTGTAAAAACTTCCTTAAGGGAGGTCAACCCACTGTTTGATGAGATAAATGACTGATAAAAGACAGAATGCCAGAATACAGAAGTGACAAAGAAAGTAGAAAGGAAAGAAGAAAGCAAAATGATTACCTGAAGGAGCTGTATGGCTGAAGACAGTCACTGAGGTCGGAAATGTCGCTGGCGTCGGTTAGCTGATCTGTCGTCGTCAGCTATCCTGCCGACGTCGGTTGGGGAAGTGACCGGCGTCGGTCGGGGTTGTGGCCTGTAGTCAGGTCTGAATTGCTTTCTGGACTGTGGACGGGTCTGAGACTGAACGGGGACAAGTTTGGATGGATTGGGGAGTGGTCTGGTTCGGGTTGAGTGCCTGATGCAAGGTTTTTTTGGCAGAGGGATGGGGAAGAGGAAGAGACACAGAGGACAGGGAAGGGGAGGATTCACAGAGGACAGGGCCTGAGAAGGCTTTGCAGCCTCTCAGGAGGAGGGACAGAGGGAGAGACACAGAGGACAATAGAAGATAGATGATTAAACTAAAGAAATGAAATAAAAACCCAGACTAGCTTACCTTTAGCTTGCTGAATGAAAAGAGAAGAAGATGTTGCTGGAGCCACGGAAGAGTTGCTGCAAGGAGAAGATACTGATCCAGGGCCTTTTCACCTGTTGTTGCTGCTGCACGAGGTTAAGATAGAGGAGAGATGAAAGCCAAAGCGCTGAGAGAAGCTGTTTGCGAGCTCAAGAGTCCAGGGGGCTGCAACGGATGTAGAAGGGGATAATGAAGGCTGCCGACGCCGGCAGTTTCGCCGACGTCGGCCGAAGGGTCGCCGACGTCGGCGGTCGTAGGATGGGCACAGAGGCTAAAAATAGCCTCTGCCCATTCTTGCACGCCGCCGGGCAAGGGGTCATGGGCAGAACGGTCACAAGGATGCCAAAATGGATGAGGGGGGATATAATGGTGAGATTTGGTCTAATAAATGCTAGGGGAAGGTGGAGGGATTCAAGGGAGGATCCAAGGAGGCAAGGGTAGGGTGGAAAGGGGGCCTCATTAAATTAAAAATAGATGTTAATTTCTAATTAATAAGACTTAGGTGGGTTAGGGACCAAGGAGGACTAGGAGGGAGAAAGGACCAAGGGGGAGAACCAAGGTGCAGACACGTTTGCGGTGTCTACAGATCTCTATGTAACACAAATAGAATTATAATATCTCAAAACTCTCAATAACATGTTTAAAAGGTAAATTAGTATAATTTTCATCATATTCAACATAAGTCCATAATAAAAGGACATGAATGACTTGTGTTGTCATCTATGGATATTTTCTAGTCCAAAAAAATTCTTAGATTTCACTTCTGATCTAGCAATATTAAAGTTTTGTCTTTCCTTGATTTTCACTATCAAACATTAGTCATAGTCAACTTGAAAATTTTATAGTAAATAAACATGAATAATCTCTACTTCTATTTGAGAAACATGGTCCTATCAAAAAACATATTCATATTCAGTTCTTGATTCCAAATATTCACAAGCTATCTTTTATTGATTTCCACTACTATATATTTAAAACAATCATTCAGGAATTAGATCTAGGCTAAGTACATTTATTCTTAGTGTTTTTCAAAAATAAAATATTTGTATATTTAGTAAATTTATAAAAAAAAGTTGTTAACATTTTTACATATTCAGTATTTTGATTATTTCTCAAGTGTTATACCTATTAAAAAATAATTTAATTATTAAATTGAAAATAGGGTAAAATATATTGGTGCACCCATACTTTTAAAAGCATTTTTTTGATTTTTATCCTAGGGTTTCATATTATTTTATGATTTATATACACAATTTTTTTCTTTTGATTTTGGTTTTGGTTATGAATTTAAATTTAAATTTATTTTTATTTTCTTTTTTTTACTTTCTATAAACTATGTTTCAGTATTTTTAAAACTCTTAAGATTTTTCATTATTAGAAAAGCAATCTTCAATTTTACTTGAGCTATGGTGAGGGAACTGCTCCAATACTCAATCCATCAACAACACTATATATGGATTTTAGTTTCCACATACCTCATGGTATATCATAATCACCTTTTTTTAAATTTTTAGCCATACGAAGCCTTTTAATTATTTTTTTAATAGTGTACCAACATGCAATTAGCCTCAAGAAGTTAATCTCAACATACCCTATAGATGGGATAATGCAGCTAAGGGAGGGTGGAATCCTTCATATTTAGTACCCTTTGGGTCTCATTCACTATTTTATGATTGGGATCAGTATATATAAGAGCATAAAAATCAAACACACCCTATCTAGTTACACCCATCTTGTTTTTTCTTTTACATATTTGCATTCCACTTGAAAATGTTAACTCCTTTTGTTCCTCTAAGGTGTATTTTTAGATTAAGTGGAATCCATATATAACATACAAGGTTCCTTTGATCTATTCTACAATGGATTATAGATATTTTTTTATCAATATGATAATGCAAATATTCAAAGTTATGTATAAATCTAAGATGATGTTAATGACGAACATGATAATCAAGATAACAGAATAATGCAAGATAATTTTAAGATATTTGATAGAATTGATCCAAATGAACTTAATGGATTAGATCACGATCATGTCAAATAATTTTCCAATGTTTTTTAAAGACTTTAGCAATGTCCCAAATAGGTATATAGGTTTGTCCAATTACTAATAACATATATGATTGTACATGAAGCTAATATTACATCATTTCAAGCACAACAATAAGAGGTGACTTTTAGAGTTGCTTATACTCCCACTTCAAGTGTTTTCATTACTACTATTGCTTCTATACCTATATCATCACCTCAAGTTACATATGTGACATCATCCCTGGGTATGGGGGCATCATAAGTTTTTTAACAAATTTTTATACCTATTTCTACATATGAATAATACACACCTCCTTTGATTACTATGCATGTTCCACCACCAACCTTGCGTAATTCACCCTCAATTGAAAAAAATATTACATAATTACATGTTAAAGTGTTGCCATTAGAGCAAGGTATATCTAGAGCTAGTCATTTAATGGACTCCCATACTTTTATTCATAATCATTTTGCACTAGAGATAACATCTTACCCATTACCAAAAGGTTTTTGAGTTTCTAAGCTATTATCTTATAAAGCTAAAGGTGATTTTGAACAATATATTTAATAATTTAATGCATTATGATTGGATTACACATGCAGTGAAAAATTACTAACCATTTTATCCATCGTATGCACAAATTTCCAAACTCAAGCAAGGGTCAAATGAGTCAATAAATGAATATGTACTTTAGTATAAGACCATGCTAGTTATGATGAACAATTAAATGGAATATAATAATTTTTAAGATATTTTTACACAAAGTTTACTAGCATCATTCCATGAGTCTATCATGTTTAACAAATTCAAATCTTTTGATGAGTTATGCCATACAGTCAAAGAATAAGAAGTAAATCTCATATATTTAAAAAAAATAAATTATACAACAAACATTATATATACTTAAAATACTAAAATTCAAATTAAACCAAGCTACAAGGTTAAATCTAGTGAAATCCAGAATGACACAAAGGTAACACTCAATGTAGTATCATAACTAATGAACAAAATTTAATCAATAGTCCACCAAGGAGGTAGTTTTTAATATTTACAAAACCTCCTCATGTCTTTCTATACAAATTACTTGATCACAATCTTATACCTCTCCTTTAACCATTAGATGTTGATATTACTAAGCCTAAATAAAAATTATTCAATAATAACACATTTTATGACTATCATAGATGCATTAGACATTCTAAAAACAAGTGTTTCAGGCTAAGGTATAAGATAAAATATATTATTTATTACAATACTATTGAGATAAGAACACCCATAAAGGAATCCAAACCACAATAGAATGATAATACAAAGCTAAGAATATTTAGTAATCCATTTCCAAACCATGACATGGTAGAAAATATAGATAATTTAAAGATACACCATGCATACAATGTTTATCCTCCTCCTTTCACACACACACACACACACACACACACACATATATATATATATATATATAAAATTTACATCCACATTACCACCACACTCTATGATCACATTGATGATAATGAAATCATCAATGATGATTTAGATAAACATGCATTCTTGATTTGAGCTTACATCAACAAGAAACCCATATATAGTGTCATGATCGATAATGGGTCAAGTGAAAATGCATGTACAATGACACTTATTCCAATTATTTGGTATATAGATTAGGATTTATAAGCTACATAAAAATTAATCAAACAATTTGATGGTCATACACATAATACTCTTGGGCATATAGAGAAAAAATAGAGCACATAGTTTTATAGATAAATCTATTTTATCACCCTTATAGACTATGAAAACATCAAATATCTCACTCTTCAAGTTGGTTTAACAACATTTTATACTCCATTTATAGTTTTACCAAGCATGTGGATCTTTAATATGTTATTAGGATACCCTTGGATATAAAATATCTACTAAGTACCATCAATGTCTCAAATATACATTGTAATCAAGTGGTCAAAGTTCCAAGAATTTGATATAAATACCCTATACGATCAATGTTATCTCCTCCTCCTCCCCCACCACCACCATAATTGGTTAGGAAACCTATTCAAAATTAGAACATTGATACAATTATTATACATATTTGAGAGCATAATATAGAGTCAATTATGGCACCTATAAAAAATATCTCTATATAATCAGTTAAGAGGAAAGGTGTTACACCCTGCTAGATATTAAGTTTCACATAAAATGGTTACTCAAAATTAAAAGAGATATTCATCTTATATAGTGCATCCAAAGGCACTACCTCAAAAAATTTGACATGGTCTATAGAAAGCATAGGCAATAAAACTATATCCTACTATACAACTGACTCCACTAAGTCCTACACATTCTCAATTTATATATCTTATAAAGGATACAATGAGTAGTGGTCAAGATATTTACATTACAACACCTAATGCATTTTAAAATTAATATTCATTCACATGCAACACTTTTCATTCACTAAAATTCTTCTTTTGATTATATGATATGGGCACGCACTATGGTCCTCCCATTGATGGGATCATAGGATAGTTTCTTCTACATTTAAAATGTCAAAAATTCAAAAAAAACAAAAAAAAAGTATGAAAACATTTAAATAATACATAAAAATTCAAATATGTGAAAAATTAAAAAAACCATTCAAAATATTCTCAAAAATAAAAATTCAATATCTGAGTAGACAAGAGTTGCTAGTTTAAGTCTTTACATATGTTTTTTATCACATGATTGGTAGATAACATATTATTTTCATGAACACCTGCATTTTAAGAGGTATATGAGTGTGATGCAAGACACACACATTTTATATGGATTTTTATGTGTTGAATTCCATTCTACCTAGTGGCCATGCCTATGTCGGGTGAATATTTTTCTACAAGTTAAATTATAACAGGTTATATCTATCTCTAAATCTCAAATATCATGTCAAGCTACATATATTACAATTATATTACTAAATTAATCATATATTATATTTTTCTACATGAATATTCTACTTTTTTATGATGTGACATTGATACATATGTATAGTTTAGAATAGTTTCACTTGATCTATGCTCCTTCAATGTTGTTTACTTTCTTTCATGATAGCTTATAAATTTCTTGCTAATTATGTATGGCCCTTGGACCTATGAGTGCAATATTTTTTTGTTCAACATTGGAACATGTCCATTACTTGTGGCCCTTGGCCCTATGTGTGTGATGTTTTATTCTATGAATGACATTTGAAGATGTCCCTTGTATACATCCCTTGGCCTTATGTGTGACATTGCATAACATTGTGTGTTGTGCTTATTGCACATGTTGAGATTTATTAATGGTGCCATTAAACATATCATGCACTTTACTGCATAGTCTAATTAAGAGATGCTTACTTTAATATATGCCTCATTTCTATATCTATCTAGACATGAAATTTGTATGCATTGCATTAAATATTTTATGTATTTGTTTCAATGACAATTAGATTACTACAATGACATACTCTCCACATCAATACATAATGTTACATGATTATATATATATATATATATATATATATATATATATATATATATATATATATATATATATATATAACACGATACAATTAATTATTAGTTTGAGATGAGTGACTTTTAAGGTACATCCATCATTTCTAAAGGTGGGCATTATAGTGGGATTGTCTTAGAGATCCAAACCTCTATGAATAGAAAAAATTAGATTTGGGATAAAGTATAGGTTTCAAATATTCAAAATTAAACCTTAAAATAATCATAGTAAATAAAATTTAGATTCTATGATAGAGTACATGATTTTAATTTTTCAAATTAATTAAAATATCAAATTCTATGTCAGAGTACAAGTTTTTAAAGATTTAATTTAATAAAAGAATATAACAACATAATTTTTTTTTTAAAAATAGCTTTGAGTTCCTCAACACCACTCAAACCCAATAGAAGAAAATTATTTTTTAGAAAGCATGATCAAGTCCATAACTGTGTTATACCAAACACAAGTATTCAACTAAAGTTTAAAATTCCTACTGATACTATAAGGAAGTTACTTTAACAAATTAATAGTAATATTGGGGTGTACCAGTGTACTAAACATACATTATTATAGTCAAATATGATTACTAAAGCTTTATTATTATTAAAAGGACCAATACTAACTTTTAGCCTTGACTAGAGGCCTATAATTGACATAAAACAATCTACACTATGACTGATCTACACCACGGGGCCCAGGACCAAGCATGTAGGGGACAACTGAGTTTGGGTTATGTAAAGTGAATGGACAAAGGTAATTTAGAAACAAATAACTAAACACATTCAATATAGAACAAGTCTTACTTGTAGGAAATCTAACTTCTATTCATTAACAAAGAATACATAAAAACTGGTATAATGTGCTATAGTGCATGTTTTATAGAGTATATATGTGAAGCATGTTATCTGTGTTATGACTATGTTGAATATCACACTTTTATATGGATGTGTATATTACATATTAATACAAGTATAATACAAGATTGGTTACAACCACTATTAGTTACAAAAAATATGGTTACATCAGTTCATCTTCCAAGATGGATGACACTTGGTAAATCCCTTAGAACATGTGGCTGAGGTGAATCAACACATAGATGTGTTTTAGAATCCAAAAATTATATGATGTGCACAAAACTATAACCTATGGCATGGGACTATGAGGTACATAAGTTTATGAGCTATAGAGGGCAAAAAAGTAGGTAAACTAGCATAAAACTTGTGTGGTGCATGGGCCAATGATGTGTGTGGTTCTATGAGCTATGCTATAGAACTACCAGGTGTGTGAGGCTGTGAGATACAATGAGAAACTATGAGGTGAAATTTATTATAGTCATGATGGGTTCATAATTCAATAAATAAGCACAAAAATTATGTGGTGCATAGGACTATGAGCTATGAAGTACACAATAATGAGTGCATAATGTGGATTGCATAGAGGTCAGTATGTAAAAGTCTATGATATGGTGCAAGACTTGTGCATATAAATTGGAAAGAAATTAGGAAAGGAGTGTGCAATATTGGGTGAGAGGTGTGTTTCCTACATAGTAGAGTGAATTAGGAGTAAGCTTGTATATGCGTGAACTACACATAGATCATTCACCCTTTATTGAAGAGAAATTATCTCTATTATGTCAATGCACAATTGTGAAAAGTACACTTTAATTTACTATCAAGTGTATCACTTAGCTCGATCAACATATTACCCAACCTTGACCACTCAAAAAATTTGATGCATATCATGGTAGGTGTGTGTGCCTGTCACTTCAATGATATGGTCCTTCTCTATGGGATGCAAGCGTTTAGGATCTAAATCAGAAGGATGGTGTGTCATGGCTGGCTCAAGAAGTGGTAGAGTGTAAGTCTTGAGAATCTCCATGTTGAAGACTGGGTACATACCCAAGTACTGAGGTAGATCAAGAATTAAAGCATTCCCATTAGTTGTATGCAAAATGGTGTAATGACCATATCATAGTGGATTGATATTACAATGTGGACCTTTGAATCATTCCTTATGAAGTTATAACCAAACTTTATCACCAACTCAAAATGCATGAGGTGTGAAATGTGTGTGCTTGTAATTATCTTGAGTGTGAGAGATAATTTATTGAACTTGTTGGTGAATAGACTAGATGTGGTGTATAAACTTATTAACTTTGTTTACTTTCCATTCCTATGTGCATGACATTTTTTTAATGGTGTGTGGTAAAATATGTCTAGAGGTGCCAAAGTTTGAAACCTAATACATGTCTACAATGGATTGTGTCTAGTAAAGATGTGAAGAGCCTTGTTGTAGACATGTTAAATTTACCAAAAGATGAACAAGCATGAAATTGACCACTTTAGTTTACCCATCTGTTAGAGGATGAAAATCCATTGATCAATCTAACTACATACCTATCAAATCCCATAATGCTTTCCAAAAGTGGCTCATAAAGTGCAAATCACAGTGGGAGATGATGGATGTTGGTAGCCCAAAATGAATCAAAACATGGTTAAAGAATGCCTACATAGTACTATCTATGTTAATGTCTTTTATACATGTGACCATGATATCCATCTTAGAAAATTGATCAATTATAATGAACATAATTTCATGTTATTATCTTGTCACTAGTAATCTAGTCATGAAATCCATGCTAATATATTCTCATGGTCTCGATGGAACTGATAGAGGTGTGTAAATTCATATCTTCTTATTTATGGGATTGGTGATACAAAAAGGAATGCAAGACTTGATATGAAATTCCACATCTCTATGCATGTTTATCCAATATAAGTGTGACTAAAATATAACTAGAGTCTTTATCATGTCAAAGTGTCATGAGGTATTGGTGTAGTGTGCATCCTAGATGAGTCATTGGCAAGGTGATGTAGAGGGAACATATAGATTTCAAAGATTGTAGAGAAGCTGGTCACACAAGTAGAACTCTTGAACTTGTGTACCTTTCATGAGGCTAGTGTAAGTTTCTACAAAGTCCTTATCAATTGAGTAGAGAGGAACCCAATCTATGAAATTATGGTTGTGCATGTCCAACACTATGATAAGTAAATGAACTAGTGGTTAGTTAAGGTAATTGATGGACTTTTTATCCTTCCCTTCCTTGTGATTAAATATGAGATGGAACTATTACATGTAATTCATCCATTTTATATGAAAAAAATTTTATAGATTATTTTTTAACTTTAGGAACTAAAGTGGTTTATGGCCTAAATAAACAACTATATCCTTCCTGATAATGTAGTGTCACCATTACTTAATTTCTTTTTAAATAGCATACAGTTACTTCTCATAGGTGTAGTACATTTACACCATGTCAATGAACATATTAGAGTGGTATGTGACTAGATGCCTATCTTTCATGATCACTACACTAAGTGTGTATTCAAACATATCAGTGTGAATTTTGAAAATTTGTGTAATTTCAGGCATTATGAGAACAAGTGATACATAGATGCATTATTTGAGTGCCTCAAAATTACACTATTGTGTATGTATCTAGTCAAACTTGGATTTAGCATGTGTGACCTAATTAACAACCCAAGAGATGTACAAGAAACCAAGGACAAACCTATAATAGAAGTTATCAAGTCCAAGAAAATTCCTCAATTATATGAGATTGCATGGATTAAGTCAATCTTGGATCACTTTGATCTTATCTAGATATACTCTAATGTTGGTGTGATTAGTGATGTGGCCCAAGTATTAGATCTATGTCATGCCAAATGTACACTTTGTTAAGTTTGATTGAAACTTGTGTTGGCATAAAGTGTCTAAGACATGTGATATGTGATCCATACACTCCTCTCAAGTCTTACTAAAGATAATAATGTCACCCAAGTAAATTATGACAAAGGATTTTAGGAATGGATTGAGTAGATCATCCATCAAGCACATGGAAGTATCTAACACTATACTGAGGCTAAAAGGCATGACCAACCATTAATATAATCATTCTCAAGTATTGAATGTTTTCTTCTAGTTGTCTTTTGGATGGGTTAGAACTTGATGGTAAATTGATTTCAAGTCGATCTTGGTAAAGAATTATGCATCTCAAAGATGGTATATAAGGTCATCAATTCAAAATATTGGATACTAATTCTTAAACGTGTTTTTGTTGAGTGTACAATTGTCTATACATATTCACTAGGATCCATACTTCTTGGGTGTGAGGCCTATCAGACTCCTACAAGGTGAAGAGCTAGGCTTGATCTTACCCTATTCAATAATATCTTTAATATGGCATAAAAATTCATAATTATACCAAACTAATCTATGATAGAGGGGGATATTTAGAAGAGGGTATCTAGGGGTAAAATCAATGTGGTAATTTACTATGTAGTGTGTTGGAAGGCCTTCAAGTTTTGTGAAGACTTCACTACTCTACTTTAGTAAATTATTAGGCTATTATTTTTGTGATGATGTGTGAGTGTTTCACACTATTAGGGTGTGGTTTAATTTCAACCATACATGTGTACCAGGGTATACTATGAGTAACATAAATTTCTATGCTTGTGAGATGATCTTTTGACATTACTTAGCAAATACCAAGGTAACTTATGTTGTGGTCACTAACTTAAATAAGTTGTAGAAGTGATATTACAGATGAATAGTCCAATGTTATTTCATAGCTTGATATCTAACTTCATATTTATATAAATATGATCTCCCTATTAAGATGTTATAAACATCCTAAGGTGTGATGTCATAAGCGATGTTATCCTCCACAGGCTTGATTTTTATTGAAAAATGCATTAACACTAGACTTATATATATTTCCATTACTAGATCCACCCTAAAGATTATGGTTTGGATGTTGAAAAATGGAAAGACCAAGCACTAAGCTATGGATTATGTGATGATATTTTTCTAGCTACCACTGTTGATGATGACATGGAGAGGTTGACCCTTTACCTATAACTTGGTGTGGGAAAGATGTTCACACTCTTACCTTTGTCTAAATTAGAAGGTGCTAGAGAATTTGAGGGTTGATAAGTCTTTTGGTGTTACTCTCCTTTATGATAATTATGTTTTTGCTTCTATGTATAAGGTTTCCATGTGGATTTATTCAAAGGTTGGGCCTTATGTTCTACGTTAGATGAAAATGTGACATGTTACTTCATATTTTCTTTTACTTCAATATTTATAACATTGTGACATACTTGTCCCAAAGTTTCAAAAGTAAAGAACTCCATATTTACATGGATATAAGGTGAAAGACTACTGATGTAATTTGGCACCTTATGTTGTTCACTCAAGTTATCATACAAGTGCATAGAGTAGACATGGAAAATGTTGGTGGATTCTTCCATAGATTGATCTTTACACTGGTGTAGTTATTAGAACTTGATGTATTCATATTAATGTATCACAAAGGGTAATATTCATCCTTTAGTGCATCAACAAAAGTCTTTTAGGATTTAATTGGAATGAACTCTAGCATGCATTATGCACAAAATATCTCCCACCATTGAACAACCAATATGGACATCTTTAGTACTATGAAGGTGATCTTCTCAGCATCGATGAAATAATTGACTAAGAAGTATGCTTAGAGTTATCAAATATATACATCCAATAGTTTGGCATTGATCTTGCCTTTGAATATAGGTATTACAAGATTGAATTGAACCTTCAAGGGGGTTTGTTGTTGAAACCATTATTGAGCAAACTTTGGAGTTGTGGTAAAAGACATCAAATTGAGATGTACCATCAACTAATGGAAGTGGCCAAAAAATTTGGTGTGTTGTGTCTCCAGTGCATTGGTGATGAGATTTCATACTTATGGGATACCTTAATTTGATTCTAGGAATCATCCACCTTAATTTTTCTATAATGTTCTTACAGATATTCTGAAATAGAACCAATTGAAAAACTTTCCTTCTTGAGTTGTACTCACATGTTTATATGTATATAAAGGAATATATATTTTCTATTTTGATACCAATGATCCACACCATAGGTACCATGACTAAGCGTGTGCGGGGAAACTAGTTTTTTGTTGTGAAAAATGAATGGGTGGAACTAATTTAGAAAGAAACAACTAAACACATTCAATGGATAAAAATTATTACTTGTAGGAAATGCAACTTCTATTCATTAACAGAGAATAGGGGAAATTGTTATAATGTGATAGAGTGCATGTTTTATAGATTATATATGTGAATCATGTTATATATGTTATTATTATGTGGAGAATAAACCTTTTGTATAGATGTGTATAGTACATATTTATACAAGTAAAATACAAGAATGATTACAAATGTTATCAGTTACTAAGAAGATAGTTGCATCAGTTCATCTTTCATGCTAGATGATAGTTGGTGAACCCATTGAAACATGTGGCCTAGGTGAGTTGACACATGGATGTGTTTTGGAATCTAAGAAGTCAGTGAGGCATGCTAAATTATAAGTTGCAGTGTAGGACTACAAGGCATGTGGGTCTACAAGATGGAGAAGGAACATAAGTTGGCAAACTAGTGTGGAACTTGTATGATACATGGGCCACTAAGGTTCATGGGTTTGTGAGATATGGTGTGAAACTACCAAGTGCATGAGGCTATGAGCTATGGTTTGGAATTATGAGGTGCACTATACTACAGGTGTAAGGGGTGTATAAGTTGATGAACAAGTGTAGGTCCTATGTAGTGTGTAAAACTACAAATTATGAAGTTTATAGTAATGAGTGAATAGTGTGGAGTGCACAAAGGTTAGTGTGCATAATTATATGATATGTCATGAGACTTATGCATATGACTTGGAGAAAACTACAAGGAATGCACAATATTGGGTGAGAGGTGCATGCCCTATGTAATAAAGTGAATGAGGACTAAGTTCAACTATGAAGGAAATGTGCATATATCAATGACCATGAAGGTAAACTAAGCTCTTATTGAGGGTACATGTCAATATAAATAATATTATAAATAAGCTAAGGTATAAAGAATTCAATTCACAATAGAAGAATCATCATACTAAGATTCTGCATTCAATGATCTACATAATTATGTATGCATCAATACTTGAGCTTTACGTTAATTTTCAAAAGTAATACAATACAAATTGTTTGTCATACTTCCATAATACATGTCATGTGAATTCAAATGCCAAAAATTAGAGATAATTACTTATGTCATCATGACTTGAGCTAGGATGATTGCTCTTATGGCTTTTAAATTATAACATTAAATCAATTTATTACAAGAATATATATTAAGCAAAAGTATAATGTTGATTCTTAGCATTGATGAACATTACCACATACATGGATATTATGTCAATGGGAATCACCTCAAATTTTTACTATACACAATAATTAATCCCACATCATTTTATTTAAGTGTTTACATTTGACTATCCCAAAATTTTAAATAGTAATAACTTACTATATGCACAATATGTTATTCATATGGTATATTTATATCCAGATAAATAATGAAAAATCATTAAACAAGTCTTTAATATTATAACATGATTTTTATTTTTCAAAAATGATGATTATGGTTTTCATATTGATGACTTAAATAATTTTCATAAAGCCATTCAATGCTTCAGTGATGTCACTTCATACATAGTTCATCTTGCCATAACTTAATACATGAACCTATCCTTTTATTTCACAAAAATCAAGGCCATACAACTATATTTATTTACTAGATCACCTTATCAATTTATTTCTTCTATATTGGTGACTTAATAAGATAATTTAAAGTAAAATACATGAAATCATGTAAGACACATCACTCTACATCAAACATTATATTCAAGAGTTTTTATGAGATTAATAAGCATTCCTTTACCATAACATTGGTAAACAATACCAGCTAACATTTTCATAGGTATTAATGAACTTGTTACAAATAATATAAATATCAACATGAAATGAGACAAGAAGGTAATCCACCTATCTAAATGTCTAGATTATCTTCATGAGTTATTGAGTAGTCATGTAAGAACCTAATGACAACAAGAATCAATCAACAATATAACCTAGCTTAAATAAGAGAAATAACGAGCTTAGTATAACTAATATTCATATTATATGTTAATTCACTTCTATTGTATACACAGTAATCCATAAATCAAAAACAAGTTTTGAATGAATCTAAAAAAATTAAAATCCCATAGTCAATCCAAAAAAGTTATAACTTCTTTTCATTGAAACACAACAAAATTGAAGTTCACTATAATGTTCAAACTTTGATTGTCTAAATCTATGACTTAGAATAATCTTTCATAGGTAAGAAACTATAAAATTATAATATAAAATATAACTTCATTATATGATGTTATGAAATCCTAAAAGGATGTGAACATCATACTTATAGTTTCTATGATTTACCTTTTTGAACTACAAATCTCTAAACTATAATAATCAACTAAATATTATCATATCAGTATATTAGTCTTTCATTCAATGATGAAAAAGACAAGAGAATAGAACTTATCATATTTCAACATTAGTATACTTAATATATAAGAACTAATTAATATCCTCTAATCCAAACAAAATGTCTTCTTTTCAAATACAATATACAAGTGGATAAATGAACAATAGTTTTAATGATAAAAAAACTAAAGATCACATCCCTATGTGAATAACTATTCATTTATATTTGCACTCACACAAGAGAATTAAAAATATATATGTACATATAATAGCAACATCAAAGTATGTTACAACCACTTCATGACTAGATAATATATAGCTTATTATATCCAACCTTGAATAATATTTCAACACACATAATAAACAAGATTATACAATGAACTATATTTATTATCTTACAAGAGACTTTGAATTTATATCATGTCTTAACACTACATAACTATATAATATAAAAACTAATACAAAAAGAGTCCAAACACTCTAATAATATTTCAAAGATAAGCATGCAAAAAACCCACCTGTCCTACCTAATGATCCCCCCATTGATGGCCTTAGACCAACACATCCATCAGTTGGATGTGGAGTTTAACAATAGGGTTTAAAGAAGGGTGAACTCATAACTATGACTCTAATATTTAAAATTCAAGAACTTAAAAGAATGACAAGAATTGACTTAAATATAATATAAGAAAGAGAGTAATCATGATTACCATCAATACTATCATTCAACCTATGAATACATCTATTTGACTTCCTCAGATTAAATAATGATTATTTAATCCATCGAATTCAAATGAAATATGGATGTGAATATGCCATACATGTATTCAATAACTAATAATAATAAATATATTCATAACCACTTCAATTTTCTAGTCATTATCCTCCAAAATAATAGACATCAAAAGTCCAAACCACAATGACACTAAAAAGGGGCATGACACCCAAAAAGAGTCATCACGTATACACAAAATAGAAAAGAGTCCAACTCAAAATTTACATACTAAAATTCATAGACTGTAATAAGATTCCAATATCAAATGAAATCAGTTTGATTTTTCATAAGACATTATGCTCATGCAATACCATCTAAGTTAAACATAGGTTTACCAAATCCTATCATTAAAACAAAACAAGGACCTACAACTATTTTGAAAATGTATGAAATGATAGTCAACAAATACAGTCCTAAAAATGTTCATCATAACCACATTTTATATTCATTTATATAAAACAAGTCAAAATAGAAAATGACAAACAAATACTGACTCCCATTCTTTTCAAAATAGATGGAATAACCAATTGGTACAAAAAACCTATGTCTTATGAAAATATAGTTCCAAGATTGTTCAAACACAACCACAATAAAAATAAACAACATAGTTGTGCAAACAACCATAATTCGATCCATATGAAAAATAACCCAAAAATTTCCAACTAAGAGTATAATCAACCATACATTAATTTTCACATTATGGGTTCATAGTAAAGTCTACAGACTTCAAAATGAACCTATAATGGTTCATTTTTAATTTTGGTTATATTTTATTTTGATAAAACGTGAAATAATTATTGCATTATACTCCAACACAAAGAGAAACAAAAAACCACTTATTTGTTGATTGCAACCTCAATGCAAAAAAATATTGTGGCTCTTTTCAAAAACAACAAGCTCTTTTTCCTCCTTTTACCCAATTGAGCTCTCATGAACTCCATCGACTGCCATTGCATCCCATAGTGGTCCTGCATTGTAGCTGTGAACAACTAGAAACATGGATAAATAAACCACCTTCATTTTCATCAAAAATATAATAAAAAAATTAAACTCCCAATAACAAACCAATCCTAGTAGGTCACGAATGGATTTCACCCAAAATTTTGATAGAGTTCAGCTAGGGTTTGGCTGACAAGCTCACTACAAAAAACAAATTTCAAAATAAAAGACTTCAAAGCTACTTGACTAATCTCACTTTGGGATTTGGGTCATCATGACCTAATACCTAATTCAAGTCAAAACCAAAGTTCAAAATGCCAAGATTAAACAAAACTAATGAAGACCCCATGAATCATGGTCCCCTCCTCAAATTAAACATCCATGTCAACAAAAGGTTAAAATACCATTTCAAATTCATGCAATGGACTTGATAAATGAAACCAATTTGAAGTATTTAATGAAAATAAATGCACATGTTCACAAAATAAAACAAATGTGAAACTCTTTATGTTCCAATCAAGCCATAAAGATCAAATCCAATATAAAGCTATGTTGAGTTTACAAATGTTCCACAATACATAAATCAAAAGAGAAACATAAAAATATTATTAAAAAATTCATGACAAAAGTTAGATCATGAATAAGAACATAGTCAAAGACTAATATAAAATAATTTTGCTCATCAACCAAATGAATAAACAAATAAAATAGTCAATAAGTACGTAATAAAAATAAATCTTAAAATCTCATGGATCAAATATCATTGGCTCATTATTACCCTATTGTTCCCTTTATTACTATAGATGATATTTTTTGATTATGTAGCACCTCAGTCTTGTACACTTAGAAAAATCAGACCCTAGTTGTTCCTCTTAGTTATACACATGCCTTGCTTTAAAAAGCCTCATATCTACTCTATATTATGCCCCTTGGCATAAATATTAGTCTAAACAACCTAATATTGATGACACATACATCCCATCTTTCCTAGAATGCTTAAAATGTACTTATCTTACACGTCTACAATTTTTGAGCTTGTGCATTCTCTCCTTATCCCTAGACACTAATGTCTAGGATAGATAGTAGCATCATTCCAAGTGTTAAAATGGAGATAATATTTGATATTTATCCATAAGTCCTCTTGCAATGCTATAAATTTAGTCTCTAGATGCCAATGTGCATATTCTCAACCATTTATTCTACCCAATCCTTATTCAAGTGATATTTACCATCCCACATCCATTATGTGCCTAAAGCTTATATTTAATCCTATAATCCATGTTATTACTACTTGAAGAGGTAAGGTTTCTCAACCTACACAACCACATGTTAATATATAGTAGGTTCCTTCCCATTTCTAAACTTGTGATAAAATCTAAGGGATATGAGGTTATTGACCAATTGATCAATACACATGCTAGAATTTCAATCCTTGAGCTTCTAAAACAATCTAACGTTTACAAGTACATCCTTTATGAGACATTGTATGAAACTTAGGTTCCAAATGATATTGAGCCTACTTATTTTACAAATATCATGAAATATATCAAAACCAATGCCAAACTTATTACCTTAGATCCAACTAACTTACCATCCAAGGATATTATTGATCAAGAGTTTCCCTTGTTCATAAAAGTGATAATACAAAATAAGGGCATTAAAAGGGTGTTCATTGATAATGGATCAGGCCTAAACATTTATAGTATCCATTTTTAAACCATCATGGGCATTATCACTAATATGATTCAAAAATTGATTATACATATCCAAGCATTCGATAATTCACATAGTCCTCTAGTTGGTCAAACTACATTAGATGTGACATTAGGAAGCAAAACTATTTCAACTAATATTTAGGTAATGTATCAATCACTGAATTATAATGTACTTTTGGGTAGACCTTGGATACATTCAATGGATGCCATCTCATATACACTTCACAGATGTGTAAAATTCATACACGATGGGAATTTATTAACAATGCCCACCGATGATAAACCTTTTAAATTTTGTAAAATGATACAATATAAAATTGAAGGCATTCCTATAGTGGTACCACCTAAATAATACATTTCTGTTGAGCACATACACACTTATGAAATATGTGTGTAAATTACAATGTTTCCTCCATCTCTAGATACAAACAAGGTACCACATATTAAAGTGCACATAGATGCACATTAAGATCAAGAACCATTATTAGAGTAACAATTAGAACCACATAAACCTCCTTCATTTGAGATTACTTTATTGGTTAACATTGAGTATAATGATGGGTGTGTTTTTGATTACTATGATAGTGATGATGATAACACTCATGATATGATAGATGAGAAAAGGTCTGTACTAAAATTTGATCCACTTGATCACATTTCACATAACTTGTTTGAAGCCACATGTCTTAGTACATACATAATAAATCCACTTATAGAAGAAACAACACTGAATCTAGATAAGGGGAACATAACCATAGCAGATGAGCATATAAATGCTAGTTACTCAATTCACCCCTCTTGGTTAAAAACATTGGGCCAACCTTATAAAGGTCAAATTCAAATACCATGTGAACAATGTGGAGTATTCTCTAGAAGTCTCATAACATACAAAAAGGCAAAATCCTTCCTATATTTTGAATGAAAACTATCTTTCAAAGTGACCAAAGCATGAAGAGTTGACTATTATTGCTAATATTGATGGGGTATATTTCCACCATCTCCATTTTGATACAAACAAGTGGGATACAACTTATGGAATTAAATTCCTTAACACTTGGGACATACTACAGATGAACTCATATACTCTGCATTGATGTTAGAATCCTATGAATACATTTAGTTACCTATTTCTTGTGGTACACATGTGGTGACCAAAATCATATAGATACTAGACCACGAACCCCATTAGAAATTAAAGCTTGGAAAATATTGGATAGTTGAATGGTAGGCCATTTTAGATACTATAAATATGTGTGTTACCTTTATTGATATGGGCAAAAATATTTGTATACCACATGATGGATACAATTATCTACCCACACCATTAGCTTTAGGGAAGCCATTAGTCAAGTGTGTTAAATAAGAGGCAATCCATCTCTATAAACAACACTTAATTTTTTTTATAAATGGTCCCACACCTTTCAAAGATGATGAATTCCTTGATTATAAATCTTAAAACTTCAAAAAATTCAAAAAAATAAAAATAAAAAAAACATTAAAAAATAAATAAATAAATCGACACCTACATGTTCTATTGGCCCCTTGGCATCTATGTGTTAATTATATATTGAGGGCTAGAATATCATTTATTCCTACATACACATATACAAGCATACATAGACACATGATACACTTATGCATTTTGGGATTTCCCTCTACTCATGTCACCAAGATGTTGGGGGCATCCATCTTCTATGATCTTGATACACACAGGTTATATGATTCGATGATCACTCTACATTATCATGTTTGAGCTTACATATGTACTTACACATGCCTATTATCCATGATAATATATTATACAAGTTATGTGATATGCTATGTAGTTGACATTTTTTGTTAACACATTTTCTCCATGAACCACTATGACATGTTTATGTTGTTTGCTTATGATTTTCCTTTACACACTTCCTTGAGTGTTTTGCCTTGCTATTGTTTGGCTTTTTTGAGAATTTGAATATTCTCCATTATTTGTGACCACTATACCTATGTTTACTTTCTTGGACATTTGAATATGTCATTTCCTGTTATATGTACATTTGAATATGTCATTATTTACTTTTGTAGACATTTGAATAAGTCACATCCATTCAATTTTATGAAATTTAAACATACACATTATTTATAGTCTCCTTGGATCATTAATTTTTGAATTACTTTTGAGTGCTCTTATGTGTGTACTTGTTTACTTTTTGAGCTTGTAGTATTACTATCTAGATGTTTCCAATTTATCATGCATCTTAGGGCTACATGTGATCACATTAGTTATATGTGCTTCAATGATATATTTACCTAGACATGTTTCCTTCTATATGCTACATGGTTACATTCACAGACTTTATAGTTGTCTTACCCTTTTAAGGTGAGTTAACTTCTAGGTATTATTTTTACCTCACCTTAAAAGGGGGAGAATATTAGTGGGGGAATGCTTGGGAAACATGTTATCCACACTTTACACCAATTATTAGATTTATTGGGGGCATCCCATATAGACATGGCTTCCACAAATTCATAATTTCGAAATTATAGTGGGGGCATGTTTTACAAGTATGTACTCCACATTTTTTAGTATTCAATACTTATACCAGTTTGTAGATTTAGTGGTGGCATGTTATATGGACATGGATTCCACACATTCATAGCTTTATATTCAATGGGTGCATGATTTGGAAACATGTTATCCACATTCATTCAGTATGGCACTTAAAATTCATAGATTTAGTGGGGGTATGTTTTAGAAGCATGTTCTACACACCTACTCAATATTCAACATCTCTAGTTTATAGTGGGGACATGTTTTGGATGTATGTCCTCCATAGTGGTACTTATATCAATTTCATATTTATCCATGTATAGTGAGGGAATGATTTGGAAGCATGTCCTCCACACTTACACAATTTTATGAATTGGCCAAAACACATAATTATATGATTTCAATACACATTTGTGATAGAATTCTATACGTGGTACCATTGTTACACACAATTTTAGCATGAGAAATATCTAAGGTGCATATGTTATGCAACATGTGCCTAATATTGAAAAATCTAAATCAATCTCATATTTTAAAATTATTGCATGTATTAATACACCACAGAATTTTATGAATTTTAACGAGCCAATCTACTACAATAGTTTGTTCACATTTTGGTATGGTTGGGGTGATTAAATCACTCAATATTGAAAAGTTTTATGTTTGGATTTGATCATCTAAACTCACCTAGTTATAAGTATCATTGGGTTTCATGGTTGAGCTAATCTCAACTGCCAAGTGGTAACTCACTTTTGCTCTAAAGTTAGGGGCATAGGCCTTATAACCTCTTTCTCTCTTTGTCTCCTTGGATATATGAAATTTAAATATTTATCTATATTTATCCCAATATATATTTTATATCTTTACAATGATACATATTTAAAAAAAAATAACTTTTCAATAGGCAAGGTGGTTACATCAACATGCAGGTGTACTCCTAAACCTTGCTCTCTCAATTTTGATCTATTTCAAGTAATTTTGACCTAGTTTATATACACTGATTATACAATATAACATGCTTTTGGTTTCAAGTTAGTCACCATCAAATCATTCAAATTTAACTCTAGCAAAGGATTCTAGTTTAACTTAAACAAAGACAAGGTGTGCATACACACCTAGGGACTTGTTCCTTTCCTTTAAACTAGTAATTTCATTACTATATTAAAGGGGGGAAATTAAAATGATGTTTTTTGATTATGTAGCACCTCAGTCTTGTACACTTGGAAAACTCATACCCTAGATACTCATCTTAGTTATACACATGCCTTACTTTTTCAAGCTTCACATTTGCTCTATCGTTTGCCCATTGGCCTATCTTTTAGTCTGATCAGCCTTATATTGATAATATAAACACCACATATTACCCATAATGATTAAAATGTATCTATGTTACACCTCTATAAGTTTTAAGCTTGTGCCTACTCTCCTTCTCCCTGAACACTTATGTTTTGGACAAATAGTAGTATTGATGTCATTGTCTTGACTCAACCCAAGTGTCCATTGCCCTGAAGTCATCTAATTTATAAATAAAATATATTATAATGGTAGAACTAAGTGATTTAATATGATTTATCTCTTGGTAGGATTGGGATAAATACAATATCAACCCTCACTCATTCACCACCTAACAATTAGACCAAAAGAACACTCAAGAGCACTCCAAAATCACTCAAATTACCAAAAGCTTTTGTATTATACCCTATTTTGATATTAGTCAAAGGAACAACCCAACTATAGGTATGAAGTACTAAAGGAACAATCATAAGATTATATTTTCCAAGTTAAAACTTACGTCACTATTTTAATTGTTTTACACACATTGCATGATTCACACACAACCCTATTGTATTCAACACTCCCCATTCTCAAATTTTCAAATAGTGACCCAATATAGTATGAAAGGCATAGGTTTGTTTTTAGAATCCTTTTTCATTAAAATTCATAAGTGCACCTAACTAACTCAAAACTTTAAAAATATTCTTATTCTTCATGTGAATGATTTTCATTATGTATATTGTTCAATATAAATGCAATGGGCATTTCCCCGTTACTTATGTTTTCATTGTTTAATTTATTTGGACTAACCTATTAATGGTCATAGGAAATTTTTCATATGTAAAATTTTTACACATATGCACATGAATTACATAACAAAATAATATGTTTCAGACTTCACATATTTTACACTTCACACGTTGTGCATTTCATGTATTTTGGTACTTCAAAACTTTTGCTCTTTGAGAAGTTGGTCTTCATAAATTTTACTTATCATAATTATTGGTTTTCAAGTCACATAATTTATTATTTTTCTTCATCTCATATTTTGTCTTCACAAGAAATATTTATTAGATATTTTATTTGGAACTTGTGTTTATCAAAACTTTTGTGTGTCATGAAATTTTTTTATCATAGCTTTGTGTCTTCAAAAACTTCAAATTTTTGGGTCATCATAACTTTTATGTATAAGATTCATTCTTCACAACTTTTATTTTCACATTTTATACATTCAAGGCATCATAAGATTTGGCTAACCCAGTCTCAACAAAAGTTCCACCACCTAACTTCCAAAATCATGCCACATGGCATAATAATTTTATGTGGAATTGATGACATGACAACACTTGTCCAAGGTTATATCATGGTATTAATCTAAATGTATATAAATTCTACATGGCATACCTACCAAAGTAAGAAACAAAATTTGAATTAAATGAGTAAAATAATCTTGAAGATATTAGATATTAACGATGAATGAACTACAATTAAAGCCTTCTACTCAAATTTATATGAGTGAACTCTAAAGAGACATCGCGCCTTTTGATTGCTAACAAGCTCAAGAAAATTTGAATTTCAAAGAGAATTTGAAGCCTATATATTTGCATTCAATTGTAAATTAATTATAATAAGAGAGAAAATAGTCAAATTGAATATGAGAATTATGTGGGCAAACAAATAAATAATGGCTTCCTCATATAAGGTATCTAAATGAGGATTTCCACCATCAAAGTTATATATCAAGGAATCCAAAAAATACATAGACATTGCCTTTAATGCAATAATGTTGAATGATGAATTTGATAATTACACAGGTCTATGGGATGTAATAGAGAATGTAGACTCCCACTCATATGAGGAAAATATAATAGTCGTGCAGATGCAACTAGTAGTTGACTTACTACCACTAAATCACTAAAATATACACTTTGTAGCATCTAAGCCCAAAGTGATGCCTTTCATCAACCTACTTCAGGACTTGTTATTCTTAGGGAAGGTGACTAGTGGATTTATACACCACTAAAACCATAAAATAGTTATTACCTACATGTTGGGGGATTATTTTTAGAGATACATATGGCTACCCATCACAAACACCACATTCAATGGGCACATAGTCAAATTATGGAAGAAGACGAGCATAATTAAATTACACTAAGTAAATGGATTAATCCTATGTAATTATTCACCCTTAATGTTAAATAACCCATGAAAATCACCAAATTTAGGATGGGAATCTATATTGGGATGGCTCTACTAAACATATTGTATGGTCATAACAACATTCACTTCCTCCACCTAGAATGGGTACCATTTTTGGATTTATTGATGACCTCAGAGTTGGATTTTTCCCTAGGAGAGATAATCAGTGTTAGGCTCTAAGAATAGATGTTTAAGAAAGACAAAATACCCATGGGTGACCATTTATACATGACATCTTATCTATTAGATGTAGTCATGGCCACCATTTATGTTCATAATCGAGCACTATAGATCCCAACCCCAGGTGAATTATTTTCATTCCTTCACATCTATTCATAAATGATGAATATCATTATAATAGTTGAGAATGTTTATCCCCAAGTGTGGAGGGTAATTCACAAAGAACCCATAGATCAAGTATTAGAAAACATAAGGAATCCACTATGGCCAAGGGGGGAATTATTGGCTATACCTAGACTATACTATAATCATGGTGTTGTTACACAAGGTTTCCCCTTTATGTCTCCCCAAATATGTACTAGAAAAATTAGTTGAATAGGAAATAAATTGTCATTTATGGAGTATATATGAAGACATGAATAATAAACATAAGGGCATGTTATATAGGTCTTCCCTAATGATTATCTAGATGTGTTACACTAACAGGAGGTGTATACAAATAATATTTTCAAAATTTTATCGATTACTGATACTTTTTATCTTGTAATAACTCATTGAGTTTCAATCTCTCTAAGTTCATGCCTTAAGGGGTGCATCAAAAAAGGGGTAGGCAGACCATTGGTTCTTCATAGGATTGTTGTCCCTTTTTCCACTTGTTATCTACACACTTGTTTTCTAAAAACCTTATCCCTAAGCTTGTTCTTCCCTAATATACCTTCTCTAATAATTACCAACATTTTATCTTCCTTTTCCTCACCATAATCCCCTTTTGTTAGTTAGATATACTAGGTCAACTGGGTTGACCCTGTATAATTTTGGGTGATTTTCACTTAGGAACTAGTTTGGCCTTGACTGAGCTAGCTCATGAACTAGTGAATTATTGTCTAAAATTGTGTTAGGTCAGCTGGGTCGACCTTGTTGACCAATATTTTCAAAAGGGTTTAGGGTAAAATCCACATATATATAAAATTTAATTTTTCCATTATGGAGAAAATAAAATAAAAATTAAGAGCTAATGTGCATCTGTTTATTAGCCATTCTACTTGAGGAGCAAGCTTAGGGTTCCATACTTTCTTTATAGATACGGATCTTGTCTTATGGATAAGTATTTTAAATGAATTGATAGGTTGTGTATCCTAGATCTTATTTGTCTTTTTCATCCTTACATACCATAACAACCTCTTACGAAGCACCTTGGCAAAGGGAGAGATTGAGGCTCAACAGGTTAATCTTTAAAGGTAAGTATTCCTAACTTTGCTCCTCCTTTGTAAGAGTAGATAGATATGTATTTGTAATTATATTATATGAATTAATATTTTTTATACATTTATGTAACTATATGTCTCTTATGCATGTTTACTTTTATTATTTCTAACCCTAACTTTATGCCACAAGTTTTGGTGAACACTAGATTAAATTTACTTTACTTGTTATTAGTTTAGTGAGATATCAAAACATAGGACTCCTTTAGGGTTATTTCATGATTGTGATTAATTGGAGGCTTTTTAACCCTCCCTATCATAGTGTATCACAATAATATATCCCCTAATCAGGTTTAGTGGATCCCCATATTGGTCATGTTCCCACTAAACCAATGTGTCCCTAATCGAAAGTGTATGGTATGATCTATCTTCCTTGAGTTAAGATTGATTTATAGACATGATGAATTTTTTATTGCATACATTATAGTGAACCAAATATGAATCTAACCCTTGTAGGTTTTCATTTCACTTATTTCATTATTTTATCATTTTTATTATCATATATCTATGATATTGGGTTGACTATATCAACATAGTTCTAACTTATGTGCACATGTTTAACATATATTCACATCAATATGAATTTGTTCTATCCATATAGGCCCTTTTATAGGTTTATTATACTAGCTCAACCCATTCAACCCTATACATTTTTAGACTTCTAGCTCAGTATACTAGGTTGACCTAGTCAACCCTGTACATTTTCAATTTTTTAGCAAATAGGATCTGCAAAGCTAGGTCAACCCAATCGACACAATTAACATAATTTAAAAATAAAATTCAAGGTTATTCAAAAATAATATCATATTATTTTACATCCTCTAACCCACCAAGATTCATTTCTATTCTTCTTTTTCATTTCTAGCATTTGTTAAAGTTCTATTTTTCATAGTTTGTAATCTTTAAAATTTCCCATGTACAGTCAACTAGGTTGACCCTATCGATGTAGTTTTGTATTATATGTTCTATCTAGAAAACTAAGTTGACTCTATTGATGTAGTTCATAATTAAACCCTTGATTTCATATTATAGAGGTGACACTATCGACTCTATTTTATATTCTCTGCATACATTATCAATTGAATCAATATTATATTATGTTTCAAAGTTGGAATTAACCCTTATATGCTAGTAATTAGCTCACACTTTCATTTCTTGTTAATTTCATGCTTAGAATAGATCACATAATCTAATTATGTGGTTTTTAATATATCATTTGGTTTCACTATTTTCTCTTTTACGCAAACACTACCAAATCACAAAATATTAAAATATACTTAAATAATTATTTACCCAAGGCCAGCCTACTTAGATTTCATCACCAAGGGGCAATCCGATTTGGTTTTATGGCCAAGTATAAACACATGGTTAATGGTATATTTTGGCTAAGCACCCAACACCCTTATCACTATGGTATGTGAAGTGAGGGGGTAGGGCCCAATACCAATCTAGTACCATTACAAATAGAGATCCATTTTAGCCCAAACATCCTAAAACCATACTTATATTGATTTTTAGTTATTTGTTTATAGCCAACTTCCTATCACATCTAAAATTATACTCTAATAATTTAACAACATTTAGGTTGACCACTTAATTAGCTTTTACTTTCCAAGTTGGCTGCTTTCTCTTTGTTCAATTGTATGTTGTATTACAAAAACTTACATTAGCTAGTGTTGGTGTAAGGTTTTGTGTTATGTGCCTCAATTGGATCAAGCTCATTGACCCAATTTATTATGTGTTTCCTTTCATTTCTTGATTTCCTAGAGTAATTGTAAAATTATTCTTGTTTCATTACATAGACATTTCTATCGATATAGTATCTTATCGGTTGACTATTTTCCTTGTTTCCTATACTAGGTCAACCTTGTCAACTCTATATAATTTCCAGCCTTTGTTGCCTTTACTAGGTCGACCCAGTTGACTTTGTATAATTTTTAGGACCTATTTTATATACTAGGTTGACCCAATTGACTCTGTATAGTTTTTTGTCACTTTATATTTCCTTATTTTTCATCTCTCTTGCCTTATTTAGTCCATTTCCTTCATCATGAACTTTCTATTTGAAGACAATATTGAGTTGAATTCAATAGACATGATGAGTTTTACCAACCCTCATAGGGTCTCCCATAAGTAGAGCAGGTATCCTCTCTTAGATGATATTAATGTTCATATATCCACTCACACAATGAACTATGGGACCCCTCTTCATTCCTCTTCACTGTGTAATCTTCTCTTCTCATTAGAAGATCAACCTGAATTAGAGTATACCCCTGAAATGCTCTTCTTTATCTCTAAATTTACTCAATGTCAAAGAAAGGATCCATCTATCATTTACCACCTCATTATTAGTGGTCAAGTTGAAGAGCCTCATTCACCTTCTCCCACATTCTCACAAGGATTTTGGGGTACTACCTTTTTATTCTTAGCCTCTTCCCTCTATTATGATCCTTTTTCATACCATGACCTCTTCTTATTTAACTTCTTCTACCTCCATGCCTATTATATCCACTAACATTATAGGTTATACATCTAGTGGGCCTCTCCCAAGACACATTGTCCTTAACTCTTCCACTAGTGCATAATTTGATACCCAAGGTATCATGCTTATAACGCTTCTTATTCTCACCCCTTCAGGTAGTTCATCTTTTGCCACACAAGAAAAATCTTCCACTAGTGACTCTCATTCTAATAGTTTCTCTCAAGCTCCTATCAACACCAATAGTGGTACCCAATCCCCTAATACCAACTCTAATGCTTCAAGTAATTACAACAATGCTAATCAAACCCATCAACTCTTATTAAAAACACTTAATCAAATGAATACTTTTACAACTCATAATACAAATCAAATGATGAGAATGAAAAATCACCTTCTCCATCTTCAAACCCACCCTCAACCAATGCTTTGGGGCTTGCATAATCAAAATGTTCCCCCACCTCCTCTTCAAGATTCTCATGGCAATCTCATCCCTTAACCTCCCCTTGTCAAAAATATAAATAAACATCTTCAAAATGGACCTCTTACCTCTCAAATTGATAATATTGATATAGGAGGTATCGCCCCTACCATTTATTAAAATGGGGCAATTGATCATACTCTTCATCTTAAACCATTTAGAAATATCTATAAAGATTGGGTCAACTTAAACACCTTTGCCACTACCAATATATTAGCCAAAACTCTCATGGGTGATGCTTTATATTGGTACAACCAACTTAAAACTCATTCTATTACTAGTTTGGAAGATTTATTAAATGGTTTAGTCCAAGAGTTCCAAACTAGTGATTGTCCTAAGAATACTTTGACCCACTTTATAAATTGTAAAAAAATTGAAAAAGAAACTACCCAAGATTTTGTTAAAATGTGGAAAACATTGTCCAACAAATGTGAACATAACATGGTCGATGATAACCTTTTCCATCTCTTTACCAATGCTCTTTTTCCCAAGTTGAAATATCAAGTACATAATCTCTCTTCACATACCTTTGAGGAGGCCATTGATCAAGTAAAATGTTAATATTTCCTTATGCATCAATTTTATCCACCCAAACCTTCTATAGGTACTCATATTTTACTTAAAAACAAAAATCATAATGCTACCAATGATATAGACTCTTATGACACCATTCACACTATTCAAGATATTGTTCCTAACCAATCTTTGGAACCAACTCCCCCTTCTCAAAAATACACCAATCCTCATTTATATTCACCTAATAACATTGATGTTCACAAACCTTTATCCTTAGCTAAATTATAAAAATGTCAACCTAGGCCTCTACCATAAGATATTGATCCCACTCATCTTATGAAATCCTAGTATGATCCTAATGATTTTTTTTGGTTTCATGTTAGTTGGGGTCATTCTCATGAGACATATATGAAACTTCATAATTTATTTATGGATTTTCTTCTTGGTCTTAATTTTGATCATGATTCTATCATTTGGAAGTGTCAACATGCATATGACATTGTTTTTAAGGATTATGAAATACATACTAAATCTCAAGCTTTGCATCTAGTTGATGCTCATTTGGCTATCTATTAATACCCTCTTCCTAATCACAAATTTAATCAAGATAACCAAGACAAGCCTACCCCTTCCACCAATAATGTAGAAAATTCTATTGACCCTACTCCTAAAGAGAATGTAGTTAATATGACTAATATGTGAAGGGTGGTTGATATTATTGACCCTCAACCTATTTACACTCCTCCATTATCTCTCACATTTAATGTTATCCAAGATTATTCTCCCACTCACTTAAATTATTTGGATCAAGATGAACTTATCACCTTTGATGATACAATTCTAACTCCTCCCTTGGATAACACTTCCCATTCTATTTCTACCATCCCTCCATCTTCTTTACCTAACACAAATGATAATATTATATCAATACTTATTCTACCAATTATTAAAACTAACATAAACCAACTAATTCCACTTCTCAACATAGCTTAAAACCTTTTTCTAAACCTTATCTTTCCTATAAATACAAATTCCAATGCATTTTGGTTCCTCCTTCCAAGGACCTCCTTCAATATTATGCATGTATTTATAACAACCTTATTATGGGTTATGATGAGTGGGATCCCATCATGGAAATCACTAATATCTCATCCCAAATTCTATTTATTAATATTATGAGGACCTCTCTACATCATCAAAACCATCTCATTTAACTATTGTTCAAAATGAACATCCCTTGTCCTCTCTTATTAGGACATGAAGTAACTTTATCTAGATCTGAAGATAACATATTAAAATAATGTGAAGAGATGTCCATCCATGTTAATGAAATAATGGACACTTCTCTTTCCTTAAAATTTCCCATCACCTCTATGATTCCTAATGAGATTCTACTTTATGTAGATGATCCTCCTCTATTCAGTAGTATCCAAATTGGTGATATCTAAGTTAATCATGCATTGATTGATAAGGGTTTTGGTACCTGTGTTGGCTCTCTCAATTTTATCAAAATATTTGGATATTATGAATGTAATCTCAAATCCATGTGAAAAAAATTTCAAGGATATGATTGGAGTCAAATTCCTCCTTTAGGTTGTGTATGGCTTCCCATTACCATCCCACTTATCACTGTTTATGTAAAGGTGATGGTATTTAATTTTCCTTTATATTATAACATCTTGCTTGGTAGGCCATAAACTCATCATATGAGAGAAGTTTATTATTCCACTTGTTAATGCATTAAAATAACTCACAATGGATCCATCTATATAATTCAAGGTGACACTAACCCTTGTAATTTAAAACAATTCCAAGATTGTGGTGTTTTCAAGATACCTACTCTTAAGCCTTTACCTAGTGTTCCATTCTACAAGTCTCAATGATTAGACTTTCCCATCAACTCAACTCAAGGTTAAAATAGTCATCTAAAAATCATTGGGAATATTCCCATTAACCTCTTATATTGTAATGATGATGAGCCTAATGAGATTAACCTAAAGATTAACAATTTTGATCTCTCACCTCATCTCATCTCTCAGCGTTCTACTTTTTTTCAGCCTCATTCTTGCAAACCAGCTTATGATGATATCATCTTGACTAAGGCTCAGCATTCCATTCATCACACCTCATAAAATTATATTCTCATCCCTAACTATGTCATTGATCTTCACACACTTGACTATGATGATGGTTATACCTTAGATGATCCCTTTTTAGACAGTCTTGTTCAGGCCTGTGATGCTAAGATTATCTATTATCGTTCCTCTTTTCTTTAATATTTTCATGTATCTTATCATATTCCATCATTTATAGTTCCTAATTTTAGTATTTTTCCTCTTTATATTAAGTTAGATATGGTGAAAACACCTCCAGCTTCTAAATAACCTTGTAGGAGTATGCTTATGGATCATGCTATGACTGGGCTTACCACTTTGCTAGGTACCATGATCTTTATAGCTTGATTATCCTTAAGATGCATGTAACCCTCCTTTGGCCTTATATAGACCCTACTCCTCTTTCAATATATTCCACTTTAGATCCCATTATTTCTTCCATTGTATTTAAGTCTATTCCTTCTTCTGATCTCATCACTCATTCCATTGAGCCTAGTTCCATTCCTTCACCAACACCACCTTCCCTTAGTGATGGTTTGTTTCATTTACCATATATGGATCCATTTTTGACCAAATGGGCCAATGAGTCTTCCTAAGCTCCTTCCATTTCTATTACACCTCCTCCTATGGGTGATTATACCAATCCCACTCACATGTGTATCTATTACTTCCATGACATATATAATCACTCATTCATGAATTGTCACAAAATATGACAATATATTTACACTTTGTGTCCTTCTACCCTTTAGTCCTCAAATAAGGCCATTCCTCCCCTAAAGGTACTACCTAAGTATATTCCTAATTATGGATAGGTTTACCATTTTTGACACCAATGTGGCACCCATCACACTAATTTTTATTGCATCCTTCAACATCATCTTAAAGATCATCTTATAGCCATTCTCTAAATTTTTACCATTTTTCTCATAGGTCATTCTCAAAAAAAAGGATCCTACTTCTTCTCCCATGGTTCCACCTCCTATGGTCCCTTCATCACCTTCTATTCCTGTACATATGAATCCTTCACCCATGGACCTTACCTTACCTATGGATCCTTCCCCACCTATGAGTCCCTAACTTGTGTATCCTTCCCCACCTATGAATCCCTCACTTATGGATCCTTCCCCACTAGTGATTCCTTCATCTATTGTAGATTCCACTCCCATGCATTCTTATAAACATATATTGCTTGATAGTTCTCCTCAACATGATCCATTAAATTTTCCTACCTTTTCTATTGAGGAGATTAGATGTGAAGCATTTTCCCAATTTTTGTTGAAGATAGATGAGACATTAATTGTAATTTGCATCCAACTTCATAAAGATCTATCTGATGTTCTAGATAATGTGTTTGGAAAATCTATCAGTATTTATGAACACAAGCATGGTGCTCTTACATTTTCATTTTAAATTGGATGTGTGATCTAATTTTATATTTATCTATTTGTTATATCATTTGACATTGTGTCAAATTCTTGTTATATTCCTTATACTATCATTTATGTATATTTATAAATGTCTTCTTTATCATTTATTTTTCTTTGTCTTCTTGATTTTATTTCTTATAAACTCCATTATTTTCTCTTCATGATTTGTTTCTTTCTTATCTCTATATACATGAATAATTCTCATTGTGACTTGGTTATACACACCTTGTTCCTTTTAGTCATTCCTTCTTTACCATGTGATCAATTAACAAATAATTAATCTCATTATAATATCCTTTCACCATTCTACTTTGGATTTCCTATTTCCATTTATTCCCTTTTCACAAACTAAGCATATACATGGTTGGGACTTGAGATAACATGTTTGTTCATTGTCAATCTTAAGTGTTCTAGTCAGTCTTGTCTTTGGTCACTTTACTTCCTTTAGTCTAAGCCTGAAGCTCATTTGTGTGTATAATTATATCTCTCATGATTGATCATTCCAACACCATATGGAGGAGGAATCTTAAAAATCATTAAAAACATTCAAAATCCAAATAATTTAATAGAATGCAAAAACATTTCAAGATTCTTCAAATTCCAATCACATTAAAAGACATGATTTAAAGCACATCTACTTCTTCTAGTTGAAGATAAAAATCTAGAGTTGGCCTCACGATAGAACAAATGTACATTGGTGTGTATTAGGTTAGTATATTAGAAAATAATAATACAAAAAATATTTTAGTGCTACCTACTTTTTCATGCAAGTACCCAATCTTTGCAGTAGACTAAAGGATCTGTTAGGGGTCTTGAGGAATAAGGAACACATCATGGGAAGGTAGGTCCATTTTAATTTTCTTTTACCAATATAACTTCATGACTTGATCTTAGTAGCATGCTTATTTGCCTACACATCTTTGTGTCTATATCATATAGGTTTGCTTTGTACATTGATGGTCACTAGTCACTTAGTGCCTTCTCATGTCCTTAGTATGCCTCCTATCTCCTAAGGTCTTATCATAAGATGCCTAAGTTATGATTTTTATATTCCATTTTTCACTCCCTATATTCCTCATATTTTCTCTTAAGAAATATTTTTTTTTCAGTGATTACTCCCTTAGGGATTCCATTTGTGAGTTGCATTGTAAGACCATGGATAGGACCTAGCCTTTCTCACATATTACCATAATTTGACATTCCTATTACCAACATCCCTTATTACCAGATTTTCACATTAATTTCCACCTCATTGTTGTTCCTTTTGTGAGTTGAAGTATAAGACTATGGATAGGACCTGGCCTTCCTCACAAAATTTTCCAATAATCCAAATCACAATCACAATTACGTGTCAAATATGAGATAAGATGTGATTTATTATGAAGTTACACATCATTGACATGCTTCCCAGCTTGATTTAGCATGTTTTATTCTTACTTAATTTATCTTTTACTTTTATCTTCATATTTTTTGATTCATGTGAGAATCCAACCATTTATTAAATTTTACATACTTCCAAGCTTGAATTAGTGTGATAAATTTAAGACCAATTTTGTTTTTCTCTTATACTTTTCCGCGTGATTTAGTATGATTGAATGTCTTAATTGATTTGTTTTTATACCTTTTTTCTCCTTTTACATGAATTCCATTTTATTACATTATTTTCTTACTTCCCAACATGATTTAGTGTGATTTTACTTGTTTTAATTTGGTTTCCATCTTTTGCTTCATTTAAAAATAAAACTTTTTACCATCTTGTTTACCCCCCATTTTTTTGGTTCTTTATATTTAGTCATTTTTCTTGTCATTACGCATTTCCCAACTTGAAATAGTGTGTAGTAAATTTTTATTGATTATATTTTACCAAGCCCTTTTGCTTATATCTTTTTAACCATGCTTGTGTCCTACATAATGCTAGAAAAAAAACCAAAACTCATATATTTCTCATAACATATATAAGAACAACTAAATACATGTGCTAGAAAGAAATATATCCAAGCATCAACAACCACAACCATAATGCAAACACATATAATCAACATCCAAATTTCAAAAGAGCCATCTATATATGTCATGAGTTTTAATACATAATATAGCCATATACAAAGCTCCAGCTCTATGGCTTGGCCCCATCCTACCCATCTTGTGGCCTAGCCATGCTACCCATAGATGCCTCAATTTGACTCTTTTGAACAAAATTTTGTAAATAGGTTGTCTAAGATCTCAGTCTTGATACCTGCCTTTATTGATGAGCCACTTGAGCTTGTACCTATGCCAACTAGGTTAGGGTCACTAAATGTGTCGCTCACTCCTAGGTTTGTACCTATCTCATTTATGTCATGGTAGCTAGATTCACAACTCTCTCCTTATCTATTACCTACCATACACGTGCCTCTCCTATACCCACCTCTAACAGTGGTTTTATCCACTTTTTATATGCTCATAATCACCTCATGGCCTTTCTTGCTAGTCTAAACTAGCTCACCTGAGCTGAGGTAGATGGTACCATGGGATCCTCCAATGTGTCCACATCATATGACATCAACTTATAATATAGGATATCATGGAGTGATCCTCTCACTATGGACCCCCATCTAGTCTCCTCATCCTTTACAACACCTACAAAAATCAAACTAGAGAGATATTAGATCACTGATATATCTCAAAATCTATCTATCTCTACTCTATCTTAAGTAAACTTAAATAAAATTTAACCATCTATTGTTACCTATCTGCATATCACCTATCATCATCTTCCCATATAAATTTCTAACTACTATATTCCTATTTTATAATAATTTTAGCTTTTGTCTATTTCTTGCACTAACTTCTACAAGTTTGCCTAATGTTCTTCATATTTGGATGCCTTCACTTATCTTGTAGTTTAATTATTTATCTACAACACTAAGGTAAGTAAAGGTATGTGTTTTTTAATTATGTCCTTTCATTTATCTTATTTAATCCTTATTGTACTTAGCATTATCATTATGTATTATCATGTTCTATTTCCTAAAACACCATCCTATGTTGCACTCACGTGACACATGATGAGATTCAAGTGGGGAATATGTATACACATAATATTTTCAAAATTTTATCTATTATTGACACTTTGTATCTTTTATGAACCCATTGAGTCTCAATATATTTGATTGCATGCCTTAAGGGGTGCACTGAGAAAGGGGTGGGAGACCATTGGTGATTCATAGGATTGTTATCCTTTTTGCCACTTGTTATCAACACACTTGTATCCAAAAAACCTTATCCCTAAGTTTGTTATTCTCTATTTTACCCTTTGTATTCATTTCCCACATCTTATCCTCCTTTTCCTCACCTTAATCCCCTTTTCTTAGTCAACTATACTAGGTCGACTGGGTTGACCCTGTATAGTTTTGGGTGATTTTCACTTAGGAACTAGTTTGGCTCTTGGCAGACGTGGCTCATGACCTAGTGAATTATTGTCTAAAATTATTCTAGGTCAACTAGGTCAATCCTATAGGCTGAGATTTTTATAATTGTTTAGGGTTAAATCTACCTATATATACAAGTTCATTTTTCCATTATTGAGAGAAGAGAAGTAAGATTTAATATGCATTTGCTTATTAACCATTATACTCGAGAAGCAAGCTTAAGGTTCCATACTTTATTTAGAGATACATATCTTATCCTGCGGAGAAGTCTTTTGTATGTGTTGATAGGTTTTGTAGCCTAGATTTGTTTTGTCTTTGTCATCCTTACATACCATAACAACCTCTTGCAAATCACCTTGGCTAAGGGAGAGATTGAGGTTCAACAGGTTTGTCTTCCAAGGGAAGTATTCCTAACTTTGTTCCTCCTTTGTAAGAGTAGATAGATATGAATTTGTACTTCTATTCCATGCATTAATATGTCATATACATTAAAGTGATTATATGTCTCTTATGCATATTTACTTTTATTATTTATAACTTCCATTTTGTGCCATAAACTTTGGTGAGCACTAGATTAGATTTATTTTACTTGTTATTAATTTAATGAGATATAAAACATAGGACTCCCTTAGGGTTATTGTGTGATTTTTCTTGACTAGAGGCTTTGGAACCCTCCCTAACATAGTGTATTATAGTAAGAGATCCCCTAATCAGGTCTAGTGGATCCCCATATTGGTCATGTTCCCACTTAAAAAATGTATACCCAATCAGAAGTGTATGGTATGATCTATCTTCTCTGAGTTAGGATTGATTTATAGACATGATACATTTTTATTACATACAGGAAGAATTTTTTATAAGTTGGAAAAATCATATAATTTTACTCAGTATAATCCTTTCCAAATAGGGATTGGGATCCTCATATCCTTATCCAAAAACATATTTTAGGCCTAGGCATCCCCTACCAACACAAACCATATGAGCATGATTTTGTTTTCTTGAATGCAAAAGATGATATAAAGGTACTGGAAAGGGCACAGGTACCTAGATTGACAAAAGATAATTTAAGAGCTATATAAAGGTGTTGTAGAAAAATTTAGTTTTTAACTCATTTACATTATCATGTGATTAGCAAGTAATCCAAGTCAATTCTATACTGAATATAACTAGGCAAAATCATAACAAAGTCCTAAGTGCACAACATTAAATGCACTATTGTACTAGCATCGAGCTATACAAGGTGTAAGCCTAATGTACTCACCTGAAGCATAATAGAGAAGGGACCAAGGCCCACATTGGGATAGTTGAAACATGATGAAATTTAGTCTCTTTGGGACTTGGTAATTTGTGAAGTGAGCTTAGGTAGGTCTATCAGTACACACCATTCTGGGTAATATCAATCGGCACAAGCCTATTCAAAGAAACTAGATCTAGCCATGGTAGTGCAATTCTATACTACGTTAATTACAAAACCTCCAAGGGCATAAGTCTTTTGTCACAATTTTATGTCAGGATAGTTATGGATATTACAAATGTAAGCCTTCAGGATAGCTACTTAATTGCCATTTAGGTGTTTAGTGAATCTAGGGAATGGATTATGCTTTGAGACTCATTCTTAGAGCTAGTGCTCTAAGCACATTTACTAGGACTTAGGAACATATTAGTTCCAACACTTAGTTAATTTTATAATTATACTAAAGTTGCTATGTGGCACAATGATGCCATTAGTGACCTATAATAGGAATTTACATCGTAATACATTCAAAATGAAAGTTATGTCATTATTAATACATAACTTAAGTCACATTCATAAATGAGTGTTAAAACCATATAAATTAGATCAACAATCAATTAGTTTTAATGCCATTTTTCAATTGATCAACTGGTCAAGTATATAGACTTCATAACATAAAAATAGAGAATAAGATCATCTCTAAACTACTACATGCCCAATAGCTCACAAGTGAGATTAGGCAATACAATGTTGGTTTTACCAGAATCTATACTAAAACATAAGCTGAATACATTCATGCATAATATCTACATCCAATTTTATAGAGCTTTTCTATCATAAAATTTCATCCCTTTGCTCTAGGTTCAAACTTATTTTTATAGGCAGGGGAGCATATTTATGTCAGGTTGGATGGGTGCACATTGGGTGTTAAGATGTCATTGAGGGTGATCATTATACAAGATCCATTACTCTGCCACCTATGCTCTCTAATTACCACATACAAGTACCCAAGGAGATGTCCCTTAAAACCTAGGTGCTAAGTAACTACCTACCAGTTGGCATAAGATCTTCAAAAATCCTCCCAGTTGGTGTCAAAAGTACCAAAAGAGCAATATTCTATAATGATTTCATTGTACCAAGATGTGTTGAGTTGGTATAGGTCTACTAGTTATCATAAAAAGGGGCCCAACATTACCCCATACAAAATTTCTAGTCCACTCTTAAACTAGTCTTTTAGCACCTTTGTTGCATAAAATTTGGGTGCACCCTACTATAATTTTGTCTTGAAGTCTTCCAAGCCCTGAATCTCAAGCTTGATTTATTTGATGGTGGCTTATAGTTTTGTAGATTTATCCTCAAGTGCAATCATGTATGTGTTCTCTAATTCCTTCCTAAAGGCTTCTAGTGTTTTCTTTAGCTTTCTTACCCCACTATCTAATAGGACTTCTTGCTCACTTTCCTTTGTCTAAAAGGTGCGAAAGGGTACTTCCTAGTCTTGCTCCTAGGTTTTCATCTAGATATTTAAGGTGTTAACCTATTCCATAACCTAGGTGCATTCGGTCCTACTCATAGTGAAAGTGTGCTTCATCAAGCATCTTTTTCATCATTCACCTTTTAAAGGTGTGCATCGATAATTGACGTTTGAGTGGCAAAGTTGTAAAAAAATGCATCAAATTCTTCTATGCCCTCTTCCATCTTTGTGAAGAGGTCTTCTACCACATAGATATTTTTATTTATCTCTCTCTTGATGTCTTCATATGGGTCATCTTATTCTTCTAGTGTTGGATTCATTTGGAAGAGCATTTGGTATACTAGTGCACATACCTTATCAACCTCTATCATTTTTAAAGTATCAACACCATCCAAAAGATATGGATCCACTTCTTCAATGTGCTTGACTAGCTATTAGAGTTTGAGCTTCATTGATTTTATTTCTTATTCTACTTATGATATTATTTTCCACTTGTTAGCATGAACATCATTGACTATGTTATTGCACATTAATTTTGAGGCCATTTTTAGGGGGGCATTAGTCGACCTAATGAGGTTTATATCCCTTATATTTATAATTTAGTAGTCATGCCCCTCTTCTAGTTTCTTGGTGATTTCAATTTATTTCATAAGCACCTCAAATTGAGGATCATCCATTTAGTAATCGAGAGCTCAAAAAACTTGATGGCATGTTAAGGTTGTGGTAGCTCTAGGAGGTATGTACTCCATCATATAAAAATTATCATCCTAGGTGAACCCCCTCTATGCTTTTTCTCTATATCTTGGCTCATACTCCTTAGCTTCAATGGATACCTCTATGTGCTCCTATTCTTCCCCAATGATGCTAGGGCTTTCTCCATTGCCTTCTTCTTCTTCTACCTTGTCCCCTTGATCTGCTTCTTTTCTTTCTTCGATGCTAGCTTCACCATATTGTTTTTGTAGGGGTTCTTCCTAAAAAATTTCCCTTTTATCTACTTCTTCTTCTTCCTGTGGTTCTTTGTCATGAACCTCCTTAGGTTCCTCCTTAGTGATAGCCTTTATTTACTCTTATCCCAATGGGGTCTCTACTACCTTCTTCATTTATTTCCCTGAGGTGCCAACATCGCCTTCTTTGTCTTTAGGTGTCCTTTTATAACTAGGGTACACCTATTGTGCAACATCCTCTACCTAGATGGTATGGATTCTAGGAACCTATTCTATTACCTTCTCCTTTATAGGTTCCACACTAGTGACAAACTTGTTCTCTTTCTCTTTCTCTCTTGTTTCCCTTTCTTCTTGGGCCACCTTATTTTTTGCTTCTTTTCTCCTAGCCTTTTCCTCCTCAACCTTCTTCATTTCAGCTTTCCTCCTCTTAGCGTGTGATTTGCATTTTTCCTCTTCTCCCCTGTGCTCCTTGACCTTGACCATCTTAATATATTATTTTTATATTATAGCCTTCTTAATTTCTTCACTTCTTTCTTATAGCTCCTACACCTTCTAGATATTGGAATCACTAAGGCCAAGTTTCTTCCATCTCCTCATCTTCTTATCCAATTCACTTTGAGGGGGTGGAAAGGGGGTCCTTTCACTCGATGAGGAGTCACCTCATTTGGGAATTATGTATATGCCCCTCCCAAATGTTTCTTCCTTCATCTCTTCCTCCTATTCTTCCTCTTTTATATCTGATAGGGTTATTGTGAGCATCACAGTAGGAACCTTCCCCTTCTTCTTCTCCTTGGTACTAGTTGAAGTCTTTGACATGAATCTCACATGATTATTTATGGGGGATGAAGGAGAGGCTTCTTCACTTAAGGAAATATTTATCTTTATGTGTTCCTCTATCTATTCAACATTCTCCCCCTTCTTCTTGGGAGACTTATTCTTCTCTACTAGCACTAGGGTCCCTTCATCACCAATCTTGATAGGGGGTCATCACTCTGCTATACACTTGTGCCCTTCTTCTTTGGATTCATCTCATATTAAATATTATGGATGTACCCAACTATCATTGCATTTTAGAGATGATATATGTCGATGTGATCCAAATCATCCTCTTCATCCTTGGTGGCCTTCTCATCTACATGAACAAACTGTCACCTCATCCTATACCTCTCCATATCTAGTTATTTCACTAGGATGTATAACTATTGTGCATTAGGGATCTTATGTAGTGCTTCCATGAATTATTTTGTCAAGAAGGCATAGGGGAGATTTAGCCAACTTGATATGTTCCCATCTAGAAGCACTAAGCATAAAATGTAGTATTACTGCATAAAGACAAAGATCATCATTCCAAACATATGTTTTGGGACCTCTTGTGGGATTTGCTACTCTATCCCAAAGGCATTTATGTACCTTTTACACCATCTCATGATGTGAGATTTGTATTTGGTGTTGAAGGAGAGGGGACACATGAAGTACTTATACTTCTATCTTGGGGAGTCATTATGCTATGTAAATATCTAGAGGTTGTCCTTGTCCTCATTTGGAATTCTAATCTCCTCTATGATAATTAGGATGAGAATGGACCCACACATTAAGGTATCTTTAATCTTATGGAAATCTTGTATGTTCTTCACAAATTCATTGATGATTAATTTGGAAATGTTGAACTACACACCCTATACTATGTGATAGGTGATGTAAAGGTAATCCTTAGTCATATCAGTCCATTGACTGTCTGGGCATAGTTTGGAACTTATGAGGCATATTGCTAACCTCATTTTGGGGTCCTTTCACTCCTTGATGGGGAATGAAAAACCCATTTTGAAATAATTTATGAGCTATGCAATGCACTCCACTTCTTCATCAGCATCCATCACTTGGTGGATGTCTTAGCCAACATCCAAAAGTCTAGTTATTCTCTTTATTAATTATGTCAAAATATTCATGCACTTCTCTACAAAATAAATATGGTCCTCATGGACTCATGAGAGTAGGAACTATAATAACTCCTTTGAATTATTGAAGCATGAAAACTTATAGATTTTAGTTGTGGTGGAAGCTACCAACCTATCTTGAATTGAGATGTCAAATAGGGTAGTGTCTTGCTCTATCATGTGCCTTGTATCGACCATCTAATATTGTGTGAGGTCTTGAAAATGGTTGGATGTTAGATGGTTATATTCCTTCAGCTAGTAGGTGTGCATAAATGACTACCAATTTCCCCTTATTACAAACTCTTAGGGGAATTACATTACTTGATAAGAAATCTTTATGAGCATCTCATAGTCCACTTGTACCATGCAGACCACTTCTAGTTATTACGTTGTTATTTTTGTAGTGGCCAATTTGGGCACTATACACACCCATTTTGATCTTGTTGCACCTACTTTGAGCTCTATATTTTCTATTTATTCACCATCTTGAACCTACTAGTGTTGAAGCATGGTAAGTGTGGTTTGTCAAAGATTTGAATGGTGATGGCACTTTTATAGTCATGGGGTCCATGACTATTCCTTTGGATCTCAAGCTTCACTGACCATTAATGGTGGCCTAGGTGATAATGTACTTCTCTATCTATCTGATCTTGTATAATTATTCCCCCATAACTACCCAAAATTATTTTACTATAAATGTGAATCTATTTTTTGTGTAGGCATTCACTCTTAGTACCTGAGGTGCTCAAATTCTTACGTGGTATACTTTAGATCTCTAGTTTTTTCACTTTGGCTCTCTAGTTTTTTATTTAGTTCACTCTAAGTCTTAAATTAGCATAAGGTTTATAAACTAAAACCATGTGTTTTTTGCTATTTTATACCCCACTCTTTCATCTACCATCATTAATGTAGATGTTTTATGGCATGGTAGTCCCTAAATTTATAAATCCATGAAAACCCTTGTCATTAATGCATTAAATGCGTATCTTTGTGACTCCACTATCACCTCATTGAATGCTCCTAATGGTAATTTGTTGAAGTGACATTTAATTCAAATAGTCACTTCTCACTCAAATTTGGGTGGATGCCAGTTATCTTTGATGATTCTCCTTTTGTGATTTGTTTACTTAGCATGACCTTCACTTTCCTTATGGAAACTTGGGTACAATGCCTCACATGTGCATGATTCACCTCCTCGATTCCACTTTATCTTCCTATTGTGATTCCATTTCAATCATGCTTCTCTGTCTTGGTCAGTTTCTTATGCTTCATCTTGCCTTGACCTATCCTACCCCATACAAATCCATTACACTGGCCCTCCAGTGCTTCAATTTCCTTTCTTATTTTTCTTGTGCATGATCAAGTTTTGCATCTTTTCCTTCCCTCTTATGTACAACTATGTTGTGTATCTTCACTTTTTTCTTTGATTTTTAACACATGATTAATTAATGCACCTATTTCTAACATTGTCACAAAGGATACCTTTGTGCTTATGCACTTTATCATTTTGTTCCCAAATATTCAAACTCTAGCAAGTCTTTCCCACTCAAAAAGTTAGGCATATGGACCTAGGTGATTTAAATATTAAATGGGCTTGACTCACCTGACTAGTATTATGAATGGAAGTGTCAGAGTAGTTCATACTTGGGCCTTCAAGTGTCTTGTAATTTACATCATGCACACATGGATCTTGTGAATCTTCTTCTTGTGTCTAGTGATTTTATCATTCCCACCACTTAGATGTCTATCCTCATGCATTTATAAATTGAAAGGGCTTAACTCACCCAAGTGAAATTATGCATGAAAGGATAGAGTAGTTTACTTATGGGCTTAAAAGTGCCCTTCATTTTAGACCTTGCACATGGGGTTTTGTGTACTTTTTTTTTTGAGTTTAATGAGTCTCACATGTCCACCATTTAGATTTTTGGCCTCATATGCTTAAAAAGTATAAGCACTTGACTTAGACAACTAGAATTATGTGTGAAGTGTTAGCAAATTTTCCTAGTGGGATTCAAAGTACCACTAATTCACTCTTTACTTTACATAGATATTTAAACAAAATTTAGAAGAACTATTTGGATTGGGTCAGATTACTATAACCAAACAATGACCAAAATTTTGGTATCCTCATGGTGCAAGCACCACCCTATTACTAATACATCTTCAGTTGGTTTCCATTGAAATACCTAGGGAACATCTCATCGAACATGTTTAACTTACATGCACTTATCTCCAATATGTGGTGGATGATATAGGGATCCATCCACCATATCTAAAAATTTCCTAGGTGTTTAAGGTACTTATAATCATATACCAGCACAAATGCTACTTCTATCAACTCCTTTTACTTGATGTGATTGTCATGCTATATCTTCTAGCACACCTTCTTGATTTGTTGATTCCATATTTCTTAGATGTGATTCTCATCCAAGAACTCTAAGTCTTCTAACCTTGTACTTAAATATTCTTTGTCATATAAGCAACCAATGCAAGCAATGCATAAGGATGACACTATGAATTCCATGGGGACAATTGATTCAGTGCCAAACACTAGTTCAAATGGTGTGACCTTATTTAGGGGTTTATATGTTGTATGTTATGCCCATAACATTGTTAACACTCTATCATCCCAATTTTTACAACCAACATCACATATATTTTATAGGCACATTCCTAAGATCTTGTTAAATGCTTCCGTTGTGTCATTTTATTGAGGATGATAGGGGTGTTTTTGTGGTTCACCACCATGTATTTAGCTAAGAGGATGCGCACCATCTCATTGATGAAATGAGTGCCCTTGTTTCTAGTTGAAATAAGAGGGCACCCATATCTACTTATTATATTATCCCAAATGAATCACATGGCTATTTCATCTATGAAATATTTTGTTGGTGTGTCCTTGACCCACTTTGTTAAATAATCAGTAGCCACTAGAATATGTCATGCCCTTATATGCCATGTTGCGATAGTTGTTGGCCCAATAAAATTAATGGCCCATTTTTTAAATGATACTTGGGCAAGAATGGGGATGAGAGGTATCTCATCCTCGTAGTTAGGATTCTCGATGCACTGACATATGTCACATACCTTAGCATAATCCTTTGTGTCTTAGAATAGGCTTGGCCACCATAAACCTAACTACAATATCTTGTGTGTCATTGTATCTATAGTGTAATATCCTCCTGTGATTCCTTCATGCACCTCTTGAAATATAGGGTCTCTATTGTGTTCTAGAAAACACTAGTATAGGATGTCATCTATACTTAGTTCATATAATACCCCCTCAATGAGATGTAAATGGGTGGCATGAACAACAAGTTGTTTATTTTCTTTACTTGAAATGGTTTGGGGTGTAAACCCAAATGTTAAGAAATCAAAAATCTTTGCCAAGTCTTTAGGGATGTGCTTGATTTTGTATAGTTGCATGTCTAACATATCATCCTCAATTTGTGCCACCGCATCACCAAAATTTATGCAAGACAAATGATATGGACCCAAGTTCTTCTTTCTAAGTTTAATAATGACTTACAACTAAAACCCTTGGAATATAACTATCCATCTACATATGCACTCATGTAACACAAGCTTATTCATGAGGTACTTTAACACCTCATTACTAGTGAAGAAGGTAAATGGGGTTACCAATAGATATTACCTAAATTTTTGTAAGGCATGGACTATTATTATCACCTCACACTTAACGATGGTGTAATTCTACTATGCTTGAATTAATTTACTACTTACAAAGAAGATGGGTTTATCCATCTTTCCTTTGCCCAGTTATGCCAATATGGTGCCAATTATAGAGCCCAAAGCATTGACATGGATGTGAAAAAGAGTTGTCTAAATGGGTAATTGTATAATTGGTGTGTTTGCCAATTTTATATTTAGTGTCTCAAAATTCTCCTCTTTCTCTTCACTCTAATAGAATGGGCTATCTTTGCACAAGAGATCTTTCAGAGGCACTACAATCTTTCCATAGTTACTTATAAACTTCTTGTAGTAGCCACAATGTCATAGAAAGGTGTGAACATCTTTTTGTATTGATGGATTCTAGAGATGAATGATGATGGTTATCTTCACATGATCAATAATAAAACCATCCTTATAGATGATGTGCCTGAGCAATATTCCAAAGGGGGTTATGAAGTCACACTCATGTAGGTTTGAATATATCTGGAGCTGCTTACACCTCTCAAACATGAGGTGTAGACTATTATAGTGATCCTTTATAAGGCCATGTACAGTCTAATCATTAAGATATACTTGTAGGAAATTATGAATGAAGTCTTTGAAAGCAGTGATCACCACTCTAGAGAATATAGTTGACACATTCTTGAGTCCAAAGGACATCACATTATAAGCAAAAAAACCCCATTCAGTTGTAAAGGTTGTCTTAGGATTATCCTCCTCTTCTATTTTCACCTAATGGTATCCTAAGAAACCATAAGTGAATCTATAGAATTCATGATCTATGATTCCATCTAGGACCTCATCAGTAAATGGGATTAGTAAAGGGTCAATGATGTAGGTAGTATTCAATATCTAATAGTCAACATAGATTTAGATGCAACCATCCTTCTTGATGCTTATGATCATTGGGGTCACCCATTTGAAATCCTATATAGGGTAAATGACATCAATGGCCACCATTTCATAAATCTCTATTTTCACCTTAGCATGGAATTAGGGTTCATTCTATATGGGTGCTTCTTGATGGGCCTTGTACCATCCACCAACTTGATGCTCATTTTACCAAGGGAAGGGTGGGTGCCCTTCATGTCCTATTAATTACATGAGAATAAGTCTTAAAAATCTTTTAGGAGGTCTATGATTGATGCCATTTCTACCTTAGACCATTATGAACCTATAGTGGCAATCTTGGGCTCACTTTTTGTGTTGATGTCCACTTTGGTGGTCTTGATGGGAATGTGGTAGGGTTCATTCATCTCCTGATGAGACTCTTCAACTTGAATTATCCCATTAGTTGTTTTAATTTGAAGATGCATAAGATCTTCTTCATTCAAGGTGCTATCATCCACATGGTGCATGATTTTTTATTCTTATTAGATCCTTCCAATTGTGCTCCTTTTAGGTTTCATTATCCTCCTCACTAGAGTTTTTGTTAAGAGCCTCCTCTTCAAATAACATTGGGAGTCCCAGTCTTTTCTCCCTAAACATGTCTCTAAGGTGCTCTTCTAGGATGGAATTGCCCTCAAGTACTACCCTATAAATGACTTGTAGTGGTTGCAGTAGCTCTAAGTTTTTTGAAGAGAAGGAAAAGGTGTGCACAAACCTATCCTTGAGTACCTCTCAATCTCCTATCTTACAGTGCATTTCATTTATAATGTACCACATTCATGCCCATTTTATCAAAGTCTTGTATAAGGCATGAACCCATACACTTTTAGGCATATTCTCACCATAGATAGTTAGGTTTATTCACACAAGCACACATGCACTATTAAATTGGAGTCACTTGAGTGATCAAGTATGTCTAAGTCCTCATTACTCTTTCAAAACCTAGTGTATAGTGTTATCTTCCCATCTTGCCAAGTTGGAAAGCTAGGCCTTTGCACTACTCACCAATGGGAAACAATGTTCTTTAGGGTATGCACTAGTGTATCCATTTTATCTATTTCCTTGGGGATGCAAGCTTCAATGTTGTGGACATAGTTCTCTATAGGTTAGTTTACTTCATACTTTAGGAGCACTACAAGCTTCCCTTTACTCAACTAGATCACCCTTTTCCCCACCTTTTTGGCATAGGGAACCCATTTCTTTTGAGTGTGATTAATCATAATTAGTTTTATTTTGGTTGGCCTTAGATCAGTTGCCCATACTAGGTAGCACCTTTGGCTAGTAAGTTCATAAGCCTCTTCAACCCATCAATCATAGGCTACATAAATTGTATCAGAAGTTGATTATCCATCCTCCTATTTGAGCACTCCTTGGTCACTTGGGTTAAGCTTCTTGGTGTCCTACACCATGATTTTATAAATGTGGTTGATCTCATCTTTGAGATTAACACTTTACACATATGGAGGCCCTTGGTCATTTGATATGGGGATAACCACCCTCTCTCTATCATTATTGAAAGTCATGTAGTGCTTAGTGAAATGCATGTATGCATTATTGGCATAACACTATGGCCTACCTAAGAGTGATAGATAATTATCATGCTTTACCAAATCGATTACCTCAAAGTCATCTTGGAATTTAGCACCCATAATATCTACAATGGTGCCTTTTAGGATCCTAATAGGTTGCACTCAAGTTTTATTGGCCATGAGTAGTATATGAGGGGAGGGCCTTAAGGGTGGTCATCTTATCTTCTCCTAGGCATTTTTGGTTAGAATGTTAACCTCAATGCTCATGTCTATAAATATCTCAAAAATAGACCATCCAACGATGATGGCATTTATTAGTAGTTGGTCATACTTTACATTTTAATTATGCTTAACTTCACATGCTTGATCCATATGTCGTGTAGTAAATTCAATCATCTGAGGCATGACCTCTTCCTCTAGTCTCTACCCTATGTACTCTAAAATCAAGTTTTCTAGTATGGGAAACATCCCTTCAATTTTTAGGAGGTACATGCTCTTGATCAACTCCTATAATTCAGCCTCCTTTCTATTTTGTTTTTTACATGAGGTGATAACCTATGCTTCTAGATCTCTAGCCAACTGGATCTCTCCCTAGAAATTTTGTATTACACTCATGGCTTATTACAAGACATCCTTCTATCATGTAGGGTTAGGGTAGGGCAAAAATTTTATCTTAAGTAATGTTATGCACTCAATGTGACTTGAATCACCATATTATAAGTGTAGTTCTTTTGTAGATGTAGTAGGCAATTGAGTGGTGAACCCACTTTAATTTATGGCTTTCACCTTAGGTGGATCTTTGCGAGTTTGTTGTGACTTAGGAGTCCATTTTTCTTCCTTTGGCCTACACCTAACCATTATGGTACCCTTATATATTTTAGGCAAACCTTAAGTTATTTTTTTATACAAGTATTGGCAATCCTCAATCGTATGTCATCCTCAAAAATACTCATACATTGGGTGTGTGGAGTAGTCATACTGATAATTCTTAGTTAACCTACACTCATAACATGATTATGATGGGATTATTCCTACACCATATCTTCCACCTCACTTATACATTACTCACTAATTCCCATAGCCAATATTTTACTAGCCATAGACTTCATTTCCTTGGCCCACCTACCTGTCAGCTATTATTGTTGCCTACCATACACCTCTCTAAATATTTTGGCACATCTCATCAATGAATCAATATTCCATTATTTTATTAGTATAGGCATTAGACAAATTGTGATAGATAATGGTGTTCACTTCATTGGCGTGCTACAATAGGGGATATTTTTAAGAGTCATGTGGCCCATGGCAAACTTCATAGTTGAGAAGTAAGGTGCAAACATTTTTTCATGGGTAATTATTCTTATTATGCCCCTCCATCTCATATTTAGTACACCAAAATCTGATGTAAGTGTCATGCCCTATATCAACAATTAGGTTTTATAGCTAGGAGGCCATTGATGCAATTTTCACTTCCATAAATGGGTTGATCCTGATGTCAGTATTGCTTACTACCTCAATCTGGAGTGTAGCTTCAAGCACTTCATGGGTGTCCATGAAGGTATTCATAGACATCACTCTTTTAAAAGGTACTATTAGGCCTCTAATAAACCATTATATATGTTGGGAGGGGTGGATATCATATGAAATCTTGGAGAGGAAAGTCTTAAATTATGCAGCATATAGGTCCACACTCTTGAATAACCCTTAGCTAATCTCCTTGAGCATTGTAATACTTTGTTACTCAAACTTAGGAATATTAAATTCCTTCAAGAATCCTCCTTCAGTATATTATAATCAACCATAGCCTAGTTGTAATCAAATTTTTGATATCAAGTATGGGTGTGATCTAGCAAGGTGGTCACGAACTGAGTCACCTTGTGCTCTAACTAGGTGATACCTCGATCATGCCATTGAAGTTCACACTTGAGTACATACTCCACAATATTCTATATGCCATGATATTTGAGGAAGTGCATCACTATTTCATAATAAATCTATTGAAGGGGTGGTGTTAGAGTTTGAGGTATCCCCTTGACATCTATGTTAGAAGTGGCCCTCTAATTCCTCTAGTTGTAGGGTTGAACATTGACCCTATTATTATTATAGGTTTCATTGTTAAAATAAATAGCATGATACTACTCACTTGTGGTGTTGGGCCACTTCTTATGGTATGTTTCCCAGTTGGCACAACTGACATCCTCTAAACATGAATACTTGTGCTTATGTTCTAGATTCTTGGGTTGGCACTCATAGAATTCATGGTACTCTCACTTAATTCCTCTTAAGGAATCACTTAATCAAAAATTCTTGGTTCAAATTTTTAATTTGATCAAAGTCAATTTTGATAATAAGGTCAATTATCATTCTTCTATCTTCAAATGGAGAATCTAGTGCATGATCTTGCACTTAAGGTTCAAAGGGGGTAGGTTCTTTTGGTACATCCTCAATAACCACATATTTTAGGAACCCTATGAATTCTACACCAAACTGATAAGCTTGGCCTCTTGCTTCTTCCTCTCTCTCCTTAAATTGTTGTAATTTAAGGGATCTTTCCTCATGCCCTTCTTATTCACTATGGGTCCTCTCAGCACTTCGAGGTTCTAGATCCTCTATCAGCTTATGCCTTCATTTATTATAGTTCTACCTCTAGAGCTATTAGGTGTTAGGGTGCTCATCCTTTCCATCATTCCTCACCTATACTTCCCCTTCTCACCTTATATTATTGCTCATATACATAAAGATTTCAGCCTTCCATTCTTATGGTTTCAATAATGTAATCCACTAGCAATTTCTTCAGCTTGGTGTTGATCCCTATTATGAACATGCCCCTCAGATCATGAAATAATTCATACTTTAATTATTTAAGGTAAGATAAAGTTGACATTGTGAATTTCAACACATATCTATTTAGTGCACTGCTCCACCAATGTTATACAATGTGCATCCAAACATCATCTAGGCTCTTAAGCCTCTCTAGGTGCTCCTTTGTCCACTTGAAGTGCAGGTCATATCTTCATCTTCTCAAGGTTATATAGGAAACCAACCACCAGTATACATGTTCAGGTAGTTCATAAAATAACACCTCATATAGATCATCATATAGGTTGGTTTTCACCCACTCTTGGATCTTGTCCTTAGCATGTCAGATGCTTTTGCATGAAACTATCTTCCACTTGATCTAGCCAACACTAGATGTTCTCAAGTGAAAGTTAGAGCATCATTATATTACACAATTTTAGCAAAAAAATTCAACATAGGTCTCGACAATAAAACCAAAATGTTGTATAAAAATTTAATTGTTAACTCATTTTCCTTGTCATGCACTTAAAAAGAAATCCAAGTCAGTTCTAGACTTGGTACAACTAGGTACAAGCATATTAAAGTCCTAGGTGCATAAAATTTAAATGCACTACTGTACTAGCATTAAAATACACAAGGCACAAGCCTCATGCACTCACCTGAAGCATAGTAGAGAAGGGACTAGGCCCAGTATTGGGCTAGTTGAAACATGGTGCAATTTAGTCTCTTTGGGACTTGGTCATTTACGGAGGGAGCTTAGGTAGGTATATCGATGCACATTATTATAGGTAAGATCAATAATCCTAAGCCTATTTAAGGAAATTGGTTCTATCCATGGTGGCACAAGTTTGTACCAATTTAATTACAAAACCTCCAAGGGCATAAATCTTTTAGCACCAGTTCATGTTAGGCTAGTTATGGATCTTAAGGGCACAAGCCCTCAGGATAGCTAGTTAATTACCATTTAGGTGCTTAATGAATCTAGGGAATAGCTTATGCTATGGGACTCATTCTTTAATCTAATGCTCTAAGCATATTTACTAGGACTTAGGCACATGTCGATTCTAACACTTAGTCAATTTTAAAATTATACCAAATTTGCTATATGGCACAACGATGCCATTAGTGACCTAGAATAGACCTTTACGTTGCAATACATTTAAAATGAAAGTTATTCCATTATTACTATAGAACTTAAGTTGCATTCAAAAAGTAATGCTAAAACCATGTAAAGTAGATTATTAATCAATTCATTTTAATGTCTTTCTTTAATTAATCAACCAATCAAGTATACAAAGTTCATAACATAAAAATAGAGAATAAGATTATCTCTAAACTACTACTTGCCCAATGGATCTCAAGTGAGTTTAGGCAATACATTATTGGTTTTCTAAGAATCGATGCTAAAACATAAGATTAATACATTCATTCATAATATTTGGATCTAATTTTGTAGAGCATTGCTATCATAAAATTGCATCCCTTTTCTCTAGGTTCAAGTTTGTTTTCATAGGAAGGGGAACATCTTTGTGCCAAGTTAGATAGGTGTACGTCAGGTGTTGAGTTATTGTTGGGGGTGATGATTCCATTGGCTGTATTACTCTACCACCTTCACTCTCCATCCTCCATGTGTAAGTACCTAAGGATATGTCCCTTAAAACATGGTTGATAAGCAATTGCCTATCAATTAGCACGAGATCTTTAAATATCCTCCTAGCTAGTGCTAAAAGTATTAAAAGAGCAATCATCTGCAATAATTGCCTCACATCAATATGTGTTGATTTGGTGTGGGTCTATTATTCAACATAAAAAGGGGCCCAAAAAAAGGGATATCTACATCATAATTAAAGAGGTACACACTAGGCTTCCACCTCTAGGTGGATGGAATACCATAGACTATTGGACCTCTCAGCCTCCCCACCAACCCTTGGACCAAGGAAAGTCATCACAACCACGACCCATTATGATGAAAAATATAAAAAAGGATAATGGAATGGAAGAGTCACCTATTATGTTAAGTTCCTTGAAAGAAGGGCCTTTCCAAACTTCACCACCAATTATCATGAAGGCTATCAAGCAAGAGAAAAAGGTGGAGGAAATTCCTATGGATACAACTTCTTTGGGAGGAGAATAGGAACCAATTTTCATTCATTCTTCTAACTTTGAGGATATATATCTTCCTATTTCTTCCTTAGTTCTTGTTTCTTCCTTAGTTCATGTTACTACAAGTATAGATGTTAAACCTTCCACCACTCAATAGACTCCTCCCTTGGCTAAAAATACAAAAATATACTACAAGAGGAAAGTAAGAGCTCCCAAGTACCTTCTTCAATCAGTATAGTGTCCTAAAATTTCAACTATAGAAGCACCATCAATAGATAATGATCATAAGGATGAGGATGAATAACTATAGAGGGATACAGTCCTAAGCCTCCATGAAATAAAAAGAAAGGTTCCACTTAAGTTTAGAGGATCAGGTAAGGCCATTGTTATCAGATCCACTACTCCAATTATTTCTTTAGTTGTTATGGTTTCATTGGTACCTATTATTGTTATTATCTCTTTAGTATTTATGGTTTGTATTGTCTCTTCTCTTCTTATTGTTTCTTCATATATAATTATTTATATTAATTATATGGTTTCTTCATCTCCTATTATTTTTATCACTATTATTATTTATTTGGCCTCTATTGTTTCTACTTATCATATTTATACTTTAGTTATTTATATCCCCACTATCTCTAAGACCAAGAAAGTTCATTTTAAGAAAATAGTGGGGGCCCTAACAAGTGCTCAGCTTCATGTATCTTCCACTTAGTTGGCATTACTAATGCCTTATTCTAGTACTACTCAAGCCACTTATATTACTTCTTTAAAAAAAACTAATAAGAATAAGGCTACTTATATAGTGAATCCCATACCCCAATTCAGTAATGTGGATTGGTCTAAAATCATCTTCCCTCCCTTGTTAGACCCGCTACATGTGGAGGCACTAAGGTAGTATTCTATGGATATTTTCTTTGAGGCTTCTACCCAAGACACTTAGCTAGTGGATACTACATAATTGGTGATCACATAATGGTAGCAGACTTAGAGGCCGAAAATGCACAAAGATTAAATCTAGTGATTACAAAGCTACCTAATTTGAGCTTCATTTTTGACAAATCAACAGGGGCTATCCAGAGGGTCAATGAGAGGAAGATTAAAGATGGATATTATAGTGGTATGATTTAGGAAGAAAGAAAAGATGATTTCTCTTTATCTAATAGAAATAACATGAGACTTGGAGAGTCTCCATACAATGAGGATTTTAAGGCTTATCTTCAAGAAAATATAGAGGCTTTGCTAGAAATTCATGAGGGCACATAACATGATAGGCAATATTTGAAATAGGATTTAGAGAAAGTATGAGAGTAATAATAGATAATACAAGTTCATGGGGAAATTGAAGGTGATGACCAAAACATAACTGTCATATTGTATAATATTTTAAACACTATCTATTCAATGAGATTCAAATTATATCCTCATATTGTTGAAACTTATAAATTATATAGTTCTTTTAAAAATGATGATAATAAACTAAATTTACTTGTATTGTACACCACCAATAAGGGTTATAACAATTTGGATTTGATGACACTATTGGAAGTAGTCAATGCTCTTAATCTATTGGTCATCAAGACACAAGAAGTCTAGGACTGGGTATCAATCACTCAAGCCTTGATTCTAAAACTATTAGATCATGAAAAGTAGGTCTTATAAATTTTAGATGAGTTAAATTTATCTTAGTCTTGAGATTCCTAGGGAAAACTAACAAGTAGGGCTAATTTTGACCAACTACTCCAATATGAATATACCAATTTTAAGCAAAGTCTTCAAGGGTGTATGCTAGAGGATATTAAACAAGAACTATGAATTGTTAAGAAGAAATTTACTAAGGTATAAATCTTGTGGGATGAGTCAGAGCCACGAAGATAGAGCTTGCACGCTTATTGGTGCAAGACACCAGAGTATATAGGCCCTTTATTTTAAATATGGATACAATAAAGTTATAACATAACATTAGATACATGCATTACCTAAACTTGGAATCAAATAAACATGATATGGTTGGGTCATCTAGTTTAACTCCACCATCCAGTTCAATCCATCTAACTACTACAAGTTCAACCATGCAAGCCACAAGTTCTAGTAAAATTTAGTTTTCTTAGGTTATTTATATATATATTTTACATGTAAATTGGTAAATGAAACTAAGACATGTAATATTTGATCAAATAATATTGAAAACATGCACACATTTCATGGTTCTGTAAGAATGAGTATTATTTTAAAGACATAATTTTGACTAGTTTTAATTAGACATAGAGAATTTACATCAATTAGAACTCTCATTATGATTATTATTAACATGTAATTTTAGAGTTTTAAATGAAATTAGAGGATGAGGTGGCCCTTTCCCAAATATATTTATATTTGTAATCCTCTCATTTTAAGAGAGGATGTAATGTCCCATTCCTAGGTAGTCAATTAATGGGTTAGTCTACCACTCAAGTTCTCATGGACTAACATGGATGGTTAGAGAACCCATGTCAGGTGATCATTATGGGGTGTAGCTAGCTTGGTTATCATGGATATTTGTTTATACCTTGGTGGGATTTCCATTCTAATTCCTTTTGGATTATTTTTAGGGCTTTAAGGCTAAAATTACTATTTTTAGTAACTATATTAGGATTAATTGCGAGTTGGATGGTCCAACATGGAATGTGCTCTTTCCTAATTAGTGATCATGATAGTGATTCAAAATTATAGTTTGGATTATGTTCAAGCATTTATTTTAATCTCAAGATAATTGAATTAAGTTAAATTAAATATTTAACTTAAAGTATATAGTGATAAAGTGACTTTATTAATATATGAGGAATGAAGATATATTAATATTTAATAAAGTCATATTTTCCTTGGTATGGGAACCCAAGTCATGAGAGTGAAATTAATATTAAATTATTTAATTCTTAAATGAAGGAAAATAAAAAAGGGAAGTGCATACTCATTAGGGATTATTGCATATTTTGTGAAAAGGATATTGTTGTTGGAGAAAACTAGGGTTTGTGAAGAAATCTAGCCATTGTGAAGATTAAAACCTTCACATTTAGAGAATGCTTGCAAGAGTGAAAGATCTCCCAAGGGAATTCAAGCCATACCTTTTGTGATTCTATTCTTATATGTTTGTGGCTATTTTACTCAATTTCTTACATCCATACTGGGCATAGAGTATTTACAACAAGGGTTTAACATTTGAGAAGCAAATTGGAGGACTATTTGAGGCATTGAGGACCATTTATTGTTTCTATTCACCTCTATCTTAGCCTTACTAGTTAGAGAGGGGACATGGGTCTCCATTAAGCTGATATATGTGTTTTTTGTTGGACTATGACCTTCATATGAAGCATCATTCTTCTATGCACTATTGTCTTTGGCTATTGGATGTAATTATTTTAAGTTTGATGAGTATGGACAGGCTGTATGGATTCTAAGTTGTTGTTATAGACCCATGTTCACTATATCAACTTATGGATATGTCCATTATTTGATGTATTTACCATTTACACACATGGGTATTTTTCATAAATGATTTACAATGTATTTTTATCCCTTTTAAGCATCTGGGTATTGTTCATTTATGTTATTTCTAAGTTGTACATGCATGCAAAAAAAATATGTCAAGAATTTAAAAAAAAAATGCATCAAATTCAACTAAACCATAGAAAAAAATAAGGGGTGGTTCACTACAGAGGAGGTTGATTGATTTTTTTTTATCAATATAGGAATGAATCTCTTTTGATTATCATGCAACTATGTTGATGCCTTTCTCTTTTAATTCTCTATAATTAATTGTGTTTATTTTCTTGGTTGGTTGATTTAGTAATTCAAAGTGTGTAAAAGCTACCAAGATTTTTTTTTTGTTATTAGTGGTGTATGTTGATATAATATACGCAATAACTATTGTATGATTAGCAAGCACCATTGATTTTATGCAACTAGGTTGACTATATCATTTCTCTAAGTGTGTAGAAGTGTTTCCCATGATATATATTTATAGGAGTGATAAATAACTACCCTAGATACCTATCTGATCCAAGCTATAATCTTCTGAATAAGGGTGTGCAATAGCAAATTTAAATAGGAGAAACACTTGATTGAGATCACAGAGTTTACTATATCACCTCTCTTTTGAATCCTTAACTATGTTTGTATGTGTGTAAGAAACAATTGCTAGCTATAAGCATTAGTTTTTATACACTTATCCACAAAAATAATAGCCTATAAGTAATTCTTCTTAAGATCACAGAGCTTTCTTATCTAACTCAAGTAGGATTCAATTTATTTTAGGTTTCACTCATCCACTCACACCCAGTTAATAACCTAAATGCTCATCTTGCTAGTCCACCACCTAGTTTTTCAAACAATACTTTCAACTCATGTCTTGGAGTGGAGTTTATCTCCATCAATATCCTAAGACATTAGAGGTTACCTTATTAAATATATGGTGTACATTAAAACCACATCAATAAAATTAAAAGCTGGCATAAGAATGAGGGCAAGAACCTCCATCTAAAATTCCCTACAAGAAGTTGTCCCCTATGTTTGAGTTTCACTATAGACACCCAATAAAGTAACCAAGTCTAGATCCTAAGCCAATAGTTTGGTTTTACCTTTGTTGATCCATTAAAGGCTGAAATATTCACTAGTTGTTCCCATAATACCCTGGGTCATGACACCTTTCCTAGTGATAAATACCCAACCCATTAATCATCCTATGGCTTAGCCTTAGTTAGTTGGATCTATTATTACAATCCTAAGGGATGTATATAATTTTCCAAGGAATCCAAAAAAGTACCTACCTTCTTTCTCCCCATTAGGAATAAGAATGATAGAGGATAATATCAAGTCTTTCAAAGCTACTTTATTTTTGATGAATTTCACAAATGAATATGTTGCATGTAGGATATTCCCATTCATGTTCTAGGATGTTGCTTACGATTGGTTCCTCAACTTGTAAGAGAACTCCATTACTTCATGTTACTTATGTCAAAGCACTTTTCTCATCTAATTCAAATAGGCTACTAGTCTAACTCTGGTGTATCATCACTTCACTAGTATGAAAAGGGATCCCAATGAGCCAATCCATTCTTTTAACATGATTTTTTAGAAGATGTACACTTGGATAAGTGTTATATGTAAACCAAAATAGGATATAGCACTTAAGATGTAAAAAATCCCTTAGATTTGATTACTACAATATTTATATGAAGAGCTACTATCACCAACACTCTAGCACTGGATTATGAAAAAGTGATCAACATTGATAGGAAACTCAATCCTAAGATACCAGGCACTAATAACCTAAATCCTAGCTTATTGGATTTAAATCTGGTATCTCATGTGAATCAAAATTTTCCTATATTCAACTAGAATCAATTATACACACTACCTCCTATGATGCAACATATATCAAATCAAAACTATGGCTTCTTGAATAGTCATGTACAAATGAATGGTTATCAAAAGAGTCAACATCCACTCCCATCTAATATTTTAGTTTCCTAGGGTGTACATTTTATCAAAGTGGAATTGGATTCTATATAGAGGATGGTTCAAAAGCTAAGCAATGACTTCTTAAGCATGCATATGAAGATATGTAATGCTACTAGTCAAAATAATAATCAAAACTTTAGATTTTTAAGATATAATATGCTTTTCAACAAGCCTACAAATAATTTAGAATAAAAATAAGATAATAAGTTACCAGAGATCAACATAGTAGAGACAACCTTGCCCAATTGGTGTAGGATTCACAACACATCACAATATGGTGAGCTTGATTGTGTTGATTTTTATGCAGTATTTAAACTTTTCTAGGGAGAAATGGCGAGGTAAGATTTAATGAATAATCCAACAGAGCTCCCCCATGATACTAGTTCCTCAAGCACAAGTATTGTCTTTGAAACTCATGAGTTTCCTTTCCGAAGCAAAGATGACAATGTACCAAAGGATAACTTGAATGAGGTACATGTTTCTAGTAGTTCCAAAGAAGTAATTATAATTTGAGGAATAAGCAACCCTTTCGTACATCTACTACTCTAAACAATATGACTATTCCCCCAAATCTGAATGTTGATAATAATCCACCTCCCCCAAAAGGTAATTATTTTCCCCTAAACAAGGAAGAAAAGATAAAAAGAGGATATAACATTAACGAAGACATAAAGAAGATAAAATAAAACACCAATATTTATGAATTGGCTCATATTATTTAATAGAAGTGGCTTCTACATAGGTCTATTACAAGGAAGTCCACTATAAAGAAGCCAAAAAATGCTCATATGAATTTCATATACAATAGTAAGACAAAAGTTTATCCTTTATTGTTAACTATCAAAGCATTTGGTAAGAATATACATAATTGTTTAGTTGATTCTAAATATTTAGCCACTATAATGCCAACTTTTATTTATTAAAAGCTTGGATTAACTCCAAGCCCATCCAAGAGGATGGTTTCACAGTTAGAAAATTAGTAGTGCTAGTGGTTGGAGAATTGAATGATGTACGCATTTAAGTTACATCTGATCCATGTGTGAAAATGATGATAAAAATTCTTTTGGTAGATATCCCAGAGGGATATTGACTACTACTAAGTAGGGATTGGTCAAATATGCTAAAAAAATATGTAGCAAGTGACTTCTCTCACATTTGAATGCCATGGAGAGGTATTCCAAATCAAATTTGAATTGATCAAAAGCTAATAATTATCCCATCATAGAATACAATGATAAAAATGAAGAAGTAAGTTTTAAATCTATTGATCTTTGGATTTATACCTTTACGATGAAGTATGAGGTGTAAGAGCCAAAAATCTAGGGACCTTCCCAATTATGGATTTTTCATTTTGATGGTGCAAGATCCAAGCAAGGATCAGGTGTTGGTATTGAATTGGTTGACACACTAAGTAAAAATTACCTAACATTGTACATTATGTAATTCCCATGCACCAATAATAGATCAGAATATAAGGCACTAATTTTGGGGCTTTTATTTAGCTCTCAAAAATAATGTCAAGTAGCTTATAATATATGAGATTCAAATATGATGATTAATCAGGTTAGAAATAAATACCAGTACAAATTATCATATATTAAGAGGTACGACATCAAGCCTAGGATTTGATCAAGTCATTTGAGGCATTCAATATAGTAGTTGTTCCTTGAGAATAAAACTAGGTTGTTGACTCACTAAAATACTTCAGCTACCAATTTGGCACCATTACAAGAGTCCAAAGTATAGAGGTTTTCTAATGATCTTGTGCCTTGCCCATTGGTTCCTAAAAATGTAGAACATTTATAGGTATTTGAAGATGATCAATAGATTGTCCAATTATTAACCAATTCAAGGAAATTTGAATCTCAAATCATTGATGATAAATAAATAAGTTGTTTATGCTAAGAGGAATTGGGAGAAGAAGAAGTCATTAAACTAAAAAAAAATCATCTTCCTCTAGGCATGGTTTTTTGGGAGAGAGCATTTGATATGGATCCCAAATACTAGCAACAAAAATAACCCAAAGTTAATGAACCTAAGTTTAATAAGGAGAACTTAGGGGATGAGAGTGATCTATGCTATGTCAACATTGATCTCAGTTGTACCCCAAAAGAAAGATAAAGGGTGAAATATTTTCTCATCCAGTATAAATATGTGTTTACATGGAAATTTTAAGACTTCAATTTTTCAATCCTAGAGTCATCACCCATACAGTCCCACTAAATCCAGACCATAAGCCATTTAGGCAAAGATAGAGGTTGGTCAATCACATCCTAGAATTACTCATCCAAAAGTAATTAGATAAGCTATTAAATGCTAAGATAGTAATTCCCTGTCAGACATTCAATTTGGGTTACCAAATTGGTCCTAGTCAAGAAAAAGAGTGGGGAAATCATATTGTGTATTAACTTTAGGAACTTGAATAAGAATTTTGATAAATATAACTACCCTCTATCTTTCTTGGATGAGATGATCCATATAATAAGTGGTTTTGGAATGATGTCCTTCTTGGATGATTTTTTGGGATATAACCAGGTGATATAGAATCTGAAGATAGGATGAATACTACATTTACCATAAAGTGGGGTAATTATGCATACAAGAGGATGCCTTTTAGCCTAATTAACCTAGGAGATACCTTTTAGTGGGCTATGGACCATGAATTTCAATGGATGATAGGTAAATGCATAATCTTGTACATAGATGAGCTCACTATTTTATCAAAGAATAGAACTAATCACGTAGGCCATCTATAATTAATCTTTGAAATATGCATAAGGTTTGGTATACCATTGAACCATAAAAAATCATATTTAGTGTTACAGAGGGAAATTTTGAAGGTCAATCATCAACTAAGAATGGATCACCATTGATTTGAGTTGAGTTTAAGGGATTTCCAAGATTATGTTCCCAAACAGTAAGAAAGATCTCAAGTATTTCTTCAAAAAGATAAATTTTATGAGAAATTTTATCTAAGGTTTTGTAGAAATTGTTATACCTTTGAATGTAATGATTAATTAATATGCCAAAGTAGAATGGATATTGGAGGCCTGAAAGTTTTTTCAAGACATCAAATATGCCATATATCAGGCCCTAGTGGTAATAAGCCTAGACTTCAATTAGTACTTTTTTATATTCATTTACTTTAGAGAACATAATTGTTGTTGTGCTTACCCAAATGAAGGATTAAAGTGAACATCTTATTACATTTATGAGAACAAATTTAAAGGAAGTAGAGCTCAAGTACCCCATGATAGATAAGATCTTTACTCTTGTAAAATTTGTAGAGAAATTTAGGAATTACATCTTGAGGAATAAGACTATTGATATTATCTTAGACCCTATTGTTAAGATAAATTTGGGATAGAAAAAATTAGGAGAGCACAGAGTTAAATGGATGGAAAAATTACAAGATTTTGACATAGAAATCAAGCCTACCAAAATTATGAGAGGATAAGGAGTCATTCAATTTATGACTGAGCTTGACATGTGCATCACCATTGAAGAGGTCTATAAGACCTAGGTATCTAGAGGAGATTGGTATGCTAATATCATTCAATATTTACTCATAAGTATTTATCCCCTAGAACTTAGTAGAGAATAAAAGAGAGCCTTGAGGATCAAAGATGATCACTACATGATTAAAATGGATTCTATATTGAATAAATTATGAAGGTATCTACCTAAGATGTGTATCAAGATAAGAATCTCAAGAAATATTTGAGAACCTACATTAGAAGATAGGCAATAGTCATTTGTCTAAAAACACCACAACCAATAATATTCTCATAATGGGATACTATTGACTAACACTTTTAAAGGATGAACACACTCATGTGAGAACTATTGGGTGAATATTTTGTCGTCAACTAACTGAAGACAAAATGTTATATCAACCATAGTGTAATGAGATAAATCTCTCCTCTCAGCAAGGGGAGGCTCCCTATAAACTATCACAAACTTAACCTATACTAAATACTAACTCAAGGGTTAGATCATATCATCCATTTCTCTTTTTTCGGAAATGATGTTCACAAAACAAAAGGAAAACTTCTTGGGTAATAACTGAATCCACAAGAAACCCATGAAAGCACAAAGTCTTTCGTTGCTTCTCTTATTCATTTATGACTTATATCATAGTAGAATGAGGTGCAGCCCAAAGTCTTCACCAAAAACTACAACAAAGCATATGATTAAAAAAGATAAAGGTAATTCAAAGCCTTTCCAATATCCTTCATTCTAAGACACTAAAACACAAACTAAAGACTATTATGGTAGCACAAAGTCTCCATAATCGGCTTCGAAACATCTCCTAGATTATTTTCACTCGCTCTATTTATTTGATCAAATGGATAAGATTATATTTAGGAAAAAGACATAAGAACAATTTCCTACATAACACAAGTTATTTCAACATAAAATTTGAAAGGTCACTTGATTTCTCATTCACCTGATAAAATTTGATTAACAATCTAAGCTCAAAGTCTCAAAAATGTCTTTCAATTTGTGTAGAGTTTTGCCTCCAATAACTGAGGGATCCTCCTTCTCTCAAAAATGAGAGATTGCAATATATAGCATCCAAAAGAAAGACTTTGGCACTTCTTTTCCACAAATGGCCCATGTTGCATTGAATGCATTAGAAAGAGGAAGTCCTGTGAAGGGGCCATGCTGGAGCAGATTACTAGCCTTGACTTTGGTGTTTAAATCATATCAAATGTCTCTTCAAAAGCATGGGTTGCCTGGTCCTCTAAAAGGCAAGGTCGTTCCTCTTATGATACTTACATGACTGTCCACTCATCTTTACTCAAATAAATAAAAATGGGCCATGCCATTGAATGCTTACGCTCTTTGATAACCACTTGGTGGACTATTCCACCCACTAGAATAACTCTTCTACCGACACTTCTAGATTCTCTATTTTGTTTCCTCTTTCCTTGCTATATTTTGTCTCTTTGTGGTGATTTAAGATCTCGAGGCTATCTTCTCACCTTTTGTTGGCTTCTCTAGCTCCTTTTTCATCAGGTCACTGAGTTTGTCCTCAGGTCTGCATCATTTGAAAACCAATGGTTATTCCATTATCCTAAATTTGATGTCTGCAAGGGCGTCACTGGTTACTTGAACCTTTTAAACCTTGAACCATCTTTTAGAGTTCACCGGTTCAATGGTTCAATGGTTTAATGGTTCGGTAGCTCAATATTTTATGTTTTGCAAAGAGTCATGTTCATTCAGTCTTCTTATGAATTCAATGTATCAATGAACCAACTATTTAAACCTTCTACTTAAACCTTCCACTTGAACCTTCTATTTGAACCTTCTGATTGAACCTTTTTAGCAGAGTTTAATTGTTTAAAGTTCAATGCAACTATGGTCGGTCTATATAATTCATTTCATATCATTGAACCCCACCGTTGAACCATATATCATTGTATATCATTGAACCCAACATTGAACCCTTTGAAAATGAGTGATTTATTTTGCTGAAAAGGCTCGTGTAATTGAATATCTTGACTACTCAAAACGTTTTTAAGAAAGGAGACCATTTTTGGTCTGCAAGAAAAAAATGGTCAATAGTTTGTCCATAAAAATGAGTGACTAGTTTTGGGAACAACAACTGGCTTTAGTTATGGAACTTCCATCGATTTTATTTTAAAATGATTGAAGGGAGTAGAATCTAGAGTCTAAGTGCCTTCATCCATGCCATTGGGCCACAGAGTCAAGCCACCCAAAAAGAGAAAGATGCCAGAAACTAAATGAATAACACAAAATAAACAAAGACTATACAAATGTAAAAATAAACTTATCTGATACTTCAAGGATTGAAGTGCTTCAGATGTTGCCCACTGTGAGGTAGTGAGAATGGCATTCCATCTTGATATTTAAGCAAGAAACTATTTTCACCACTGAATCAATGAATGGTGAATGGACCTCTCCATAAGGAATCAAATTTTCCATGCATTCTTTTTAGTTCTCTCTTCTTGTCCCATAACAAGACTTGATCTCCAATCTAAAACTTATGAATACTTACTTTCTTGTCGAAGAGTTTCTTTACATAATTTTGATGTTTAGTAATATAATCCACTACCATAGTTTTTTTCTCTTCTAACTCAATCAGGTACATGATTCTTTTATCAATAGAATTTTTAAAATTTGAAGCTTCTATCGCCTTTGCCAATTTCAGTGCTAGTAGTTCCAAGGTAATGGGTATTTTTGCATTCAAACCATACAAAAGTTGAAATGGTGGCATACCTATTACCCTTTTAGGTGTAATCATTTCTATCCATAAAGTATCAAAAAATGCTTTATGCCAAGTTCTCTGATTGTCATCTACCAGTTTCCTAATAATAGTAACCAAATTCTTATTACTCGATTTTGCCTGACCATTTACTTGCAGATAATAGTCTGAGGAGTGGAAAAGAATAATCCTATGATTGTAGCAAAAGTTATTATTCTCATGAGAAGAGAAATAAGTGGAATTGTCTGCTATAATATTGTTTGGAACCCCAAATTAGGAAATAATATTTTCCTTAAGGAAATTACATACCACTTTCGAAGTAGCATGCTTGACTGGAATGGCTTCCACCCACTTGGTAAAATAGTCTATTGTGGTGAGAACATAGTTATGTCCAACACTTGAGGATGGATTCATGGTGCTGATTAAATCAATACCCCATTGCTAAAAAGGTTCTTCAATCACCACTGGCTTGAGAGGTGATGTGGTTAACTTGGGTTTTTCAATGAACTATTGACATAACTCACATCTACATGCCCAATTGTATGCATCTTGAAATAGTGTAGGCCAATAGCATCTAGCTCGTAGAATATTATAAGTAGTCACAGGTGTAGAGAAATGTCCTCTACAATCCAAATTATGGAAAGAATCCAAAAGTTTAATCTATTGCACTTTATCCATGCAATGAAGAAATACCCCATCAAGGCTCTTTTTGTACAAACCGTTGTCCCACAAGACATAGTTATCAGCTTTCAACTTAACATTTCTTTTTTTTATAAGATAGGTGAGTAGGACACTCACCATAGGCAAGAAAATGAGAGATATTGGAATACCACTCATCAGTAGTAGTGACAAAAATAACTATTGGCAAGTCTTCAACTTCTGCTTCTTCATGTCCTATTTCTTTTAATATGTTATCAGTAATCAATTGACAGAGACCTCTTCCCCACACCAGCTTAGTAGGTTTGATATCAAGATCAAACACTTGAATTTTAACAATTCATTTGCCCCTTTTAGTACCAAACTCTTGTTGAGTTAAAATAGGCTTTACTATTGTATCAGACACTATAACAACAGTGTGTGAATTTAGGATATAAAATTGGAAATGTTTTACCACCTTAACCACAAAATAAGCATGCTTATCCATATTTAAATATTTTAATTCATGAGATTTGAGAGGGAAACTCATAAATGATATGAGAGATTCCACACCTTCATTCTAATGAATTAAAATGGTTGAAAGTGTATGTTCAAAAGCATAGCTATATACTATGAAGTCTTTGGCATAATCTGAACAAACTAAGATTGGGGCATGAGCAATAACCTTCTTGATATCTTCAAATGTTGCTTTTCCTTCTACAGTCTAATGAAAATTATATTTACTCTTCATCATGTCAACAATGTGGTAAGTTTTCTCTGTAAATTCAAGGATGAACCTTCATAGAAAATTCACCTTTCCAAAGAAAGAATGAATTATAGTCTTACTAGTAGGTAGAGTAAGATTTTAGATAGATTTGACTCTTTCTGAGTCAATTTTTGTACCTTCTTAGGATACAATGTGCTCAAGAAGTTTACCTTCTGTAACCACAAAAATTGACTTCTTTAGATTGAGAGAAATACCATTTTTTTGACAGCATTCTAACACTTGTTGTAAGTGATGCACATGATCAGGATGATGTTTGGAGAAAATAGTCAAGTCATCAAGATACACCATGATGAACTTCCCTAATTCATCTATGAAGGCAAAGTCCATTGCTCTCTAGAATGTGGCATTGGCATTGATCAAAGTAAAAGGCATTCTACAATATGCAAACGTACCCCAAGGTGTAGTGAAAGTAGTTTTATGTTGATCTACTTCATTAGCTTATACTTGATTATATCTAAAAAAACCATCTAACATTGATAACATTCCTGAGTTGGTTACTGTTTGTAATAATTGATCCATGATGGGTAGAGGGTATTTGTCCTTCAGAGAAGACTGATTTAGATTTTTGAAATCCACACAAATACAAATTTCTCAATTCTTTTTTCTTACAAAAACTATGTTCGTGATCCAGGTGGAATGGTGAATTAGGAAAAGTATTTTGTCATTCAACATCTTCTAAATCTCTGAAAGGATAGTGACTGATATTTTGGGATTGTATTTCCTCTATTTCTATTTATGAGGTACTGACCCAGTCTTAAGGGGAATTTCATGTTGAATTTTTTTAGGCCTGAAGGATTTCAAGTCATCATAAGAATATGCCAAAACATCAATGTAATGGCAAAGAAGAGTAATAAATTTAAGCTTTTCATCAGTAGTGTAACATTTCCCAATGTTGACCATTTTGAGATTTTATTCTGTACTCAAATTTACTTGATCAAACTCCTTAGAGGAAATTGAATTCATTTGTTGCTACTTGATATATCTCTCATTCTTATCAAATAGCTTCTCAAGAGAAACCAAACCTTTTGGGATTTTATTCCATTTAAGTTGAAGAAACTCTTCACAAATTTGTGAATCTCTTTAAGGAACTGATTCCCATGGGGGAGAGTCACTACCTTCAAAATAAAGCTCTTCAAAACTATCCATCTTTTTTAGAAAAGTGACAATTTGATTATCACTATTAAACACATACCAATGGTTAGCATTATTAGGTACACTTGGTTGAAAGACCAGCTCAATAGTGTACATGTTCCCTTTGAAATATTTATGAGGAACCATGAGGGTTGTACAGATAACTAATGAATCTGCATGATCATTAAACTCTCTTGGCATTGTAGAAATATTGAAAGCATCAAAACTTTCAATTTAATCCCATACAAGATTGTGATAATGCCATAGTCTTTCATTTTTGGTTTGGTACAGAATTCTCACTTGACAAACCACCAATTTAGCATCTCCCTGGGCATGGAGAATTTTAACGCCTTTAGCATGAGCAACTTGTAATCCGAGAAATAATGGTTTGTATTCAGCAGTGTTGTTTGTATTGCCAAATTGTAACTTATATGAGTAAGGGAATATTTTTCCTTATGGGGATATCAAAACAATTCTAGATCTAGAAATGGTAGAAGAATAGCTACCATCAAATTCTAAAATCCAAACATCATTAGAATTTGATCTTATTAAATATTTCTCTTCATTAGTGAGGGAAGACCCCCTTTTACCTAAACTTTTCTCTACAAATTCTTCTAAATTTTTGTCTAAATTATTTGAATTGTCACCTAATGAACTTTCATCTAATGAAATAGAAACATCTTCAGTGGACAAAAAATAATTACCCATTCCTAAGGATTCAAACAAAATTTGAGCATCAGAGTCTGACATTTGAGTAACAATATATTTTGACTCTTTCTCAAGAAGCAACTTTTGCATGATTCCCTTAACAGGTATCGTCACTTCAGATAGATCCATGTTCAACTCTCCACTTACATCTTTATAAAAATTACATCCAAAAAAAATTCCATAAAAATCTGAAACATCGGCCACTAAGACTATCATCTTAATCCTCTTATCTGGAAAAGCCACAAATGCAAATTGGGCATCTTTGATTTAACCCAAAAGTGGCACTTACTTTTTTTCCATGGACAAACATCTCCCAAAATTCTTAGTTAAGGTGAGACTGATGGAATCTGCTACCTTGGTGGGCATAACTGTAAGGCACCTAGAACATAAATGCTCTGATACCACTTGTCAGGATCTTGCTCCTCAATAAGAGCACAATATGATTACCTTGTATAAGCAACTAAACACGGACTTATACCAGAATGAACAAGTAACTAGAATTCACAAATGACACAGAATATGAGAGATAATACACAATCTTGTATTAATACTCATCCAGAAAGAAAATACAATAAAGAAGATGCCACTTCTTCTCACACCTCTGTGAGGCTTTCCACACCTCAAGGGCTCCCAGTAATTCTCAATCAAGAGTTCATTCTCCTACCGAAAATGGTCTCAACACACAACTCAAACACAGAGTTGGTGTTCACCTCCAACCAGTCAGTAATAACACTGCCAATACACAAGTACTCAAAGTAATTCAAGTAGATCTCCCATGAACTTGCAACAACCTGCAACTCAAATGATCTTACTTACCATGTAGATCTACCATGAACTTGCAACAACCTGCAATTCAAATGATCTTACAAATTGGAAGGATCTACCTTGCCTTCCTCTATTGCTCTCAATAACAATACATGCCAATGGGTCTATAAATAGATCCCATACTAAACAATAGATTAGACTTCTAATTTACAATAATTAGACACACAACTCAAGACTCAAAATAGTCTTTACATGCAAACAACTGGTTTAACAAACTAACTGTTTGTGAAATGAATAGTTCTAGAACTGCACAAGCGATCGACGTCAAATGCTGTCTAACTGGAGGTGACTGACATTGACTGACTCCTGTCGATGTCGATTGCCTTTTGCACTATAGATTACCAATGTCGGTTGCACTGTCGATGTTGGTATTCCTAGAACTCAGCAACCTCCTCCATGTCTACATTAGTGAAGCTTTTAGCTCCACAATCTAACAATCTCCCACTTGGAGATAAATAGCTATAACTGTACCTATACCTGTACATCATCTAGTTTGTTTCCTGGCTTTGTATCCCTCTTCAAGATCACTCTTGAAGACCAACCACCACAAATCTTGTGGTGCACTTCCTGTCATCCAAATCACCTACCACATTCACATCTACAAACCCATGTAGAAAAAGAACTTGACCCTACATATCATGTGCACCTGTTGCTGGTCCCTTTCAGATACCTGAGAATCCACTAAACCGCCCTCCAGTGCTTCTTTCCCAAATTGGCTCCAAACTTGTGACAGTTCCCACTACTTGGGAAATCTCAGGTTTAGTACATACCATGTACTTAACCTCATTATGTGAATCAAGACACTATTCATAGAACTATCTAACCATCGCACACAATCATCTGGAGACAAAATCAACCTGTGACCTTCCATGTCTCTAGAACACACTCATGCCAAAGAATCTTGCTGCTCCCAGATTCCTCATGACACACCTCTGAACTAACTTTACCTTTCATTCAGCAACTCCCTACATATGTGACCCTGCAACAAGCACAACATACAGTAATAGAATAATGTAGCTAATATTATCCAATTTGGTAAAGAAAACACAATGGTTAAACCTCCATTGTCCTGTAGCTTACTCAAGACTATATACCCTGGCCTTCCATCTCACATGTCCATTCCCGCTCTTCTTTATCCTAAAAATCCATTCATTTCTCAGTGCTTTCTTCCAGCTGGCAACTCCACCAAAAAACTCCCATTTGGTTCTTCTCCAAGGAATCACATTCCTCATCCATGCCAAGCTCCCACTGTTTCTTGGATTCTACCTACTCTGCTTCTTTAATAACTTCCTAGTTCTTGACCATCAGTGAGCAAAAAGTAGTGTAAAGAAGGGAAATGATGAACTTGAGGCTTACTTACCCTTTCAGTCCTCCATATGGGCACTTGAGACTCTTTGACAGCTTGTTGTCTACCCAAAATCCATCTCAGTGACCGATGTCGGTCACATCTCAGTCTGCACTCGACTGACATCAGTTCCATGCAACTACCTCATCACCGACGTTGATTCCCCCTGACCAATGCCAGTGTTTATTTGTCCAGAGTCACCGACGTCAGGCTGCACATAGCCGATGTTGGTCCCTATTTGGATGCCGACGTCAATTTTCTAACTGATGTCAGTCTCTGTGTTTTAATTGTGAGTGATGACTTCTACCCGCGAGATCCTTTTGGATCAAACCATTGTCCATATCAACCTTGGTCTACTCAAAATTCTTCAGTGCCTTGCACTGATCTCTATCTGTCATCTTCTCCTTGAAAACCAAGACTTTTCTATTCTTATCATGAACATCAAATTTCTCAAGAAACATCATTTTCTTCTTTTGCTTACAGAAATCTCGATCCATGCTTTTCAAATCCAAAAGCATACGCTTTGACTCAAGAACATGCATCCCCTTCATATTCATGTGACCAAGCCTATTAAGCCACATCTTCGAATCTACAGCTGAAGTAGATAAACCAGAAGGAGAATCAATAATACAAGTAGATAGATAAAGCGTACATACTTTCTTACCTCTTGCTACAAGTGCACCCTTGGAAACTTTCCAAGAGTCCACTGTGAGAGTTACTGTGCAACCCTCATCACCCAACTTTCCAACAAAAATCAAATTCCACTTCAGGACTAGGACATGCATGAATTCCTTCAACACCCATGTGTTGCCCATCTGCAATTTCAGCTTCACTTTCCCTTTGCCAACCATTTGACAAGGCTTACCATCCCCTAAATAAATTTCTCCAAAGTCTCCCTCGACATATTCATGAAAAAATTTCCTATTTGGAGATGCATGGAAAGAGGCACCAAAATCTAAAACCTAAGATTATACTTTATCCAAGGAACATACCAGAGCATCTTGTGCAACAAAATCTACATCTACTTCTTCATGTCCTTCATGCTGATCTTCACCCAACCAATAATCTCTCTTTATGTGCCCTTGCTTTCCACATTTCCAACAGGTTATTCTACCATACCTGGACTTGGATCTCCTACCTATCTTTGACCTTGATCTCTCATGCTCGATCTTCTCTCTTTGCCTTCTCCTGCTTTCAACACTCAAAGCATTCCCTAATGATTCACCTGTGCTTTTTTTGTGAATTTTTTTATTCAAAAATACACTCACAACATCATTGACTTTTAAGATTTTTGAAGCAGACGCAGTATTACTAACTGCCATTACCAAACTCTCCCAACTTTTAGGTAATGAGCATAAGATTAAGAGAGCCTTAATTTCATCATCAAAAACAATATTGACTAAATTTAACTGGTTTACCAAACCATGGAAATCACTAAGATGACTATGAATAGATCCACCTTCCAATATTTGCAAATTAAATAATTGCTTCATAAGAAATACCTTATTCAAAGCTGAGGGTTTTTCATATAAATTTGCCAAAGATTCCATCAACTCTACCATTGTCTTAGCCTGTGATAAGTTAGAAATCATAGACGATGCAAGACTCAACCTTATAGATCCCAGAGCCTTCCGATCAAGAACCTCCCATTCTTCATCCTTCATATCCATGGGCTTGCATGCAACCCCACCCAATGGTAAGTACAAATCTTTCTGATACATATAATCTTCTATCTGCATCCTCTATAATTGATAGTTCTTGCCATTAAATTTCTCCATTCGTAGCTTACTTTCTTCTGCCATTGCTATACTCCCACTCAAACAAAAACCCCTATGAGTGACCTGTAATCAACAAACACTAACCAGATCTGATACAACATGTTAGTAACCCAACCAAAAGCTCTGATACCAATTGTAAGGCACCTAAAACATAAATGCTCTGATACCACTTATCAGGATCTTACTCCTCAATAAGAGCACAATATGATTACCTTGTATAAGCAACTAAACATGGAATTATACCAGAATGAACAAGTAACTAAAATTCACAAATGACACAGAATACGAGAGACAATACACAATCTTGTATTAATACTCATTCAAGGGCTCCCAGTAATTCTCAATCAAGAGTTCTCTCTTCTACCAAAAATGGTCCCAACACACAACTCAAATACAGAGTTAGTGTTCACCTCCAACTAGTCAGTAATAACACTGCCAGTACACAAGTACTCAAAGTACTTCAAGTAGATCTCCCATGAACTTGCAACAACCTACAACTCAAATGATCTTACTTACCATGTAGATCTACCATGAACTTGCAACAACCTACAATTTAAATGATCTTAAAAATTGGAAGGATCTACCTTGCCTTCCTCTATTGCTCTCAATTACAATACATGCTAATGGGTCTATAAATAGATCCCATACTAAACAATAGCTTAGACTTCTAATTTATAATAATTAGACATGCAGCTCAAGACTCGAAATAGTCTTTACATAAAAACAACAGGTTCAACAAACTAACTGTTCATGCAACGAACAGTTTTGGAACTACATAGGCGACCGACATCAGTCACTGTCTAACTGGAGGTGACCGACATTGGCTGACTCCTGCCGATGTCGGTTGCCTTCTGCATTGTAGATGACCGATGTCGGTTGTGCTGCCGACGCTGGTATCCCTAAAACTCAGAAACCTCCTTCATGTTTGTATCAGTGAAGCTTTTAGCTCCACAACCTAACAATAACATTATCAGAGGCTCTAGAGTCTATTATACAATTGCTCAATATATGACCATTTATCAATAGAGAAACATAGAAAGGTTCTATTTTCTCATGGGTAACAAGAGGAGTAGTAACAAGATTATTTTGGGTGGATTTTTTCTTTGAGGGATCATCAGTCACTTTTAAAACATCTTATCCTATAGGGATGGTTTTATTTTTGATGCATTCAGCCAACCTATCTAACTGTTCAAGGTTGGCTTGTAAGTACTCAAACTTAGACATTTAGATCTTGGTCTTCCTAGCATGATCAATTATGTCAAATAACTAGAATGAACTAGAAATAGAGGAATTCCATCATTCTTATTTTTATTTGATGTGTCACTGGTCTAAGGAATAGAAGCAGAAGGTACAAGATTGTTTGAGGTACTTACTTTCTTATTGGTTATCAAGTCTTTTGATTGGAAAAGCAATAAAGTTTCCCATTTAGCAATTGAGATCACTGGCTGAGGTTCTTCTACTACTTTTCCCCTATCAGCTTGTTGAGTTGACTAGTTTTGGGACTTAGTAAAAATAGCATATGCTCCATCAAACACTTCTCCCTTTTTTCTAGCTTCATCTTGGTAATTCAGAAAACCAAAATGAGAAATCATGTTCAACTTCATAATAACTGACTGTTGAGTTGACCGGTGTTGCTTCAATGGCAAGCTTCTCCTGTGTGAGAGGAAGACAATTGGGTTGCCCTTGATTTTTGGTATCATTTCCTTGATATGAATGGTTGGTAAATGTCCTCTTTGGTATATCCTGATAAGGAAGAGCAGACATACCTTAGGATAATTGCCTTTTTAGAGCTAGCAATTCATTCACTAACTTTTGCACCATAGGATCAGTGGTGCTTGGAGAAGAATTTTCAACAAATGAATAAATTTTTTTCTATTAAGATCTCTTCTTATCTTACCTACAAGGATAAGATCATCTTTGACCTCGGTAGCCAAAATATAAACTGTAGAAAGATCTATATGGCCAGCCCAAATTAACAAAAAACTCACTTCAAGAAGTTGAGAATTTGTTGTCCCCCAAAAATATCAGCTATTTTTGGGACAACATTTAAACTATTTTGGTCTTACAAACCAAAATTATCTCTTCCCTTTCCAAAATTTGTTTTAGGCATTCAAATTCTTTAGTTTTCAAGCTTTTCAAAAATCTACAGACTCTGCAGGCAGGTTCATTTCTACAGGTTCAAAGGCTTCTGCAGGTGGTTTTAGTCAAAAGAATCAGTTTTCAACACTTAGTCATTTTTTTGGGATTGGTTCAACACCTTGGTTCAATTGAAAATCTCCATCGGCAAGCATCTAAGAACAAAAAGAGGCTTGGACCATTGAACCGTTGAACCATTGAACCACTTTGGTTTAAAGGTTCAATGGGTTCAAGGTTCAACAGGTTCAACATCATTGGCAAGAGTTAAGCGCTTCATCAAGGTTCAAAGTTCAATCACTTCAATTGGTTCATCAGCTTAAAAACACTTAGCCAAATCAAGGCGGCTTGAACCATTGAACCACTTTGGTTCAAAGGTTCAATGGGTTCAAGGTTTAACGGTGGGTTCAATCAAATGGTTCATCAGTAAGTTCAAAGCTTTTTTTGAACTGTTAAACAAAAACTTGGTTCAACCGAGCAGTTCAATGAAGCGGTTCAACAAGAGGTTCAAAGGAACAGTTAAAAAGGCAAAATTTCAAAGGGCTTCTCAAAGGACAAGTGCCCTTGCAGAGGACACTTAATCAACAAAAACACCCTTTGAAAGGGTTATTTTCAAAGAAACAGTTAAGTAAATTCCATCAAATTTTTGTTTAAGATAGTTCAAAAAGATCAAGGCAAAGAAGCAATTCCTTTAGACTTTTTGTCTGAAGGAATTCCTTTGAACAAAAGTCTGAAGGAATACAGAGAAGCTGCAGGCCAAAAGACCTCGAAGGAATTTTCAAAGAATGAGTCAACATTTTCACAGACTTTTTGTCCACAGGAATTTTCCCTAGAATTTTTTGTCCACAGGAATTTTCATCCCAGACTTTTTTTCCATGGGAATTTTCCTCAGGGAAAATGTTCGCAAGAAAGCATGCGAGGAAACGTCCACGAGAGAAAGCCTGGGGATTTGTCTGCGAGAAAATGCCATGGGATTTATTCACGGGAACTACCAAGGTGAAGGCCGTCGAAGGACCCCAAAGGGCAGGTGCCCTTGCGGGGGACTCTTAACTACCAAAGTGAAGGAGATTTTCATGAAGCCCAAAAGAAGAACTTAGCTACCCACCAGAAACAAGCAATCTAAAAGAAGAATCTAGCGACCTGCCATTCGAAGACCGCTCGAAGGGCAAATACCCTTGCAGGGGAGGGCCTCTTTCTGACCCAAGGCAGATCATTTCTTAAGGCTCGAAAGGGTAGATTCTAAAAAAGTACCAAATAGAAAATCCAAAGAAGGACCAAGGGATGACGTGCCCAAAAACATCAAATTCAAGATAGTGAACTAGCCGTTGAGAGCGCATCGACAGGTACATGAATGCCAATTTCAAAGCTTGTAAAATAGCCATTGATCCTAGTAGATTCAAATATATAGACCAGAATGCATTTACAGACTTCAAGGGCAAGACCAGCAAAAAACAAGGAAGAAACAAAATAGCAAATTGAATCTAGGACCCAGTTTAATTAACTAGAAAAGGAGGAATGATGAAGGTAAGATCAGATCGCCAAGTGGACATTGAAAGTTACAGACTTTCAATAAGCATGACTTATTTCCCTACATTGATAAAATAAAATGGGTAAAATGCCCCTAAGTCCCAACTTGTCTTCTTAACAAATTCCAATGCAACATGATGTGTTACTGTTCCCAAGTCTTTCTTAAAATGGCTATATAAGGGACTCTCTTGTTATTGTAAAAGGATCTCTTTTTTGACAATCAAAATGAACCTCTGCCCAAATTGAAAGCCACTTATAAGACTTTGAGCTTAGTTTGTTTATCATATTTTATTATTGGAATAAGAAAGCAAATGGTTTTTTAGACTTTGTAATGTGATATCTTTATTGTTAAGGAAACTGTTCTTATGTCTTTTTCCTTGATGTATTTTCTGTTCCTTTAATTCAACAAGCAGGATTAGTGAAATTAGTCAGAAAGCTGTCCTGAAGAGTTAAATATGGAGAGACTTTATGCCCCCATAATTGCCTTTCAGTGTGTTTTCTTTTCATTTCTATGTAAAGGACTTTGAGAAGACTTTGTGCTCTCATTGTTCTTCGTATCTTACTCTTGAGCAATCCAGGTGAAGACTTTGTGTTGCATCTCGATTTGCTAGTTATTACATCCTTTATTACATTTTATTGTTACTACCTGGAGTATTCTTGTGACTTGCTGAATAGTACTTTTGAAAGAAGAGGAGTGCTTTCTGTCATTTTCCTTGAGTTTCTCCTTTGATCCACACAAATCATCTCTGAAGCAAGAGAGATGGATGGTTTGTCCTACCCTTGAGTATTAGTTTCTCTCTCTCTGTCTGTCTATATATATATATATATATATAGGAAACCTCCCCTTGATGAGAGGAGAGATCAGTCCCCTTTTGATGTGGTAAAACTACACATTTGGATGACTAATCTTCCTACTTTGGTTGATCAGACCTATTTTGCTTATCAGTACGCTAATTGACAAAATATTCAACCAATAGTTTTTGGTGACTCCACTGGGGATATCAAATATCCATTATCTATTTATAATCTATCCATTCACCTCCACACTAACTAGAAAAGAATGCACAGTTTAAAGCCTCAAGCTTTAACTGAAGCAAGGTCAATTCTTTTCCACTTTTGTTTCACAATCTGGCAGATTCAAGGTATACACGAAGCCAAAGGGCTAAAGGTATCATTGACCTTGTATTCAAGTTGGTATAGAAAAGTGATTTTGATATATTTCCTTCACCATCTCGTCTCCAACAAACCAAGAGTTTTCCTCCTACTAAAACTAGATCTCCATTGCCAGATGAAGTATCTACTTCTGTTGTTGATAAAGTTGTACTTATAATTACCCCTATGAGATTTTTTATCCCTCCTTTTCAAAATATTATAATGGTAGTTCAAGGTCCCTGGGGTAATGATTTTAGTCCTCTCAATCTTACTCCACTTCTACATGAGCTTCGACATAGTTCTAAGAAGAACTTCCCCAAATTCTATGGTGATGGGAAAGTTCACCCTGATGAGCACATTGTAGCATTTAGCATAGCTTGTGGAGTAATCAGATAGAATTTGAAGATGTAGCAGTTAGGCTTTTTGTAGAGACATTACAAGGTGCTACTATAGATTGGTTTTATCATCTACAAACTCAGTCTATGACTGATTGGAATACTCTCAAAGCTAAGTTTGAAGCCAGATTCAAACCTGTAGAAGATGCACATACACTTCTGGCTCAACTTACACAAATGAAGAAAGAGCCTCATGAGCCTATGAAAGACTTCATAGCCAAATTTGACAAACTAAGAAATAGAATCCATGTAATTGCTTGACCTACAGTTGAGAATCTCAAATGCTTTTTCATTAATTCTCAGCTACCTAAAATTAGTTTTCTCTTGAGACGTGCTAGTCAAATAGATCTTGTTGTAGCTCAACTTTTGGCTACTGAAGTAGAAGATAATCTCATCTTAGTAAGGAAGATAAGAAGAGATCTAAATAGAAATAGAGCTTCATCATCTTCTGAATATGCATCTACAAGTACCATAGATCCAATGGTACAGAAATTAGCAAATGAGTTGCTTACTCTCAAAAAGCAAATGGCACAAGGAATGTCTTTTGCTCCTTCATATAGAGATATGCCAAGAAGGACATTCCCAAATCAATCATATCAAGGAAATTCTACCAGGAATCAAGGGCAACATAATCGCCTTCCTCCCCCACAAGGGAAAATTGCCCTGGAAGCTCCTCTAACTAATTCAGCAATGGGATATCTTGAAATAGAATCTAATTTCTCTTTCCAGTCTGAATTGAATCAAGAAAATGACGCTAATCTCCTTGAAGACAATCAAGAAGAATTAGCTGGTGACTCCCACATTGGTTTCTGGAATTACCAGGATGAACCTGAAAGCAAAGGAAAAGCTTTTAATGGATCATATGCAGTGTTTACTAGGTCCAAAAACCAATCAGTCTAGCAAACTGATAAAAGGAAGATAGAGGAGCAACCTCAACTAGAAGTTATGATTGTTAAGCATGGAACCCCTCTTCCTTTTCAATCAAAGGATCCAGTGATCACTCAAAATGTAAGTACATCAATTTCATCTTCACTTTCTACTCCTATTTCACAAACTAGCCCACCTCCCATCCCTCCTAAAATTCAAAAAAATGAAGTACCTTTCTTTGTACCTAGCTCAATTCAGCCATTTGACATAATTGATCATGTTAAAAAGACCAAAATACAAATGTCTGAATTTGATTATCTGCAATCCAATCCTGATCAATTGGATAGGTTGGTCTAATGTGCCAAAAACCAAACCATCCTTGCAAGATAAGAGGTTAAGAAAATAATCCCTGATTCCCCTAAGAATATACACATTCCAAATAATCTTGTCATTACTCCTACAACTGCCCCTGGGAAAATAGAACCTTTCTATGTTTCCCTATTAATAAATGGTTATCAGCTCAACAATTACATCATTAATTTTGGGGCATCTGAGAATGTCATGCCTGCTAAATTAGCTGAGTCTCTTGGTCTTACATTGACCAAAACCTTTGGGAGATGTTTCTCCATGGAGAACAAACAAGTACCATTGCTGGGGCAAATCAAAGATGCCCAATTTGCATTGGCAGCCTTTCCAGATAAGAGAATCAGGATGACTATTTTGGTGGCTGACGTCCCAACATCCTATGGCATTTTGCTTAGATGAAATTTCTAAAAGGACGTGGGAGGATAACTAAGAATGGACCTGTCTGAAGCTAGGATCCCTATCTAAGGTGTGATGAAGAGATTGCTCCTTGAAAAGAAAGCAAAATACGTGGTCATCCAAACATCAGCCCCTATAGCACAAATTCTATTTGAGTCTTTAGGTAGGGGTAATTATTTATTTACAATAGAGGATGTTCATGTTTCTACAGATGAAAGTCCTATAGCTGACAATCTAGGAATTGATCCAAACAAGACTTCAGGAGAATTGGTAGGGTGAAGTGTAAACAAAGAAGGATCTCTCATCTCTAATGAAGAGAAATCTGATAAGAGATCAACTTCTAATGATGACAGTAATTCTTCCACCAATGATGAAGTTGGGACTGTGTTGATATCTCCTCAAGGAGATATTCTTCCTTCATGTAATTCGCAAGTCAGAAACACCTTCAACATAGCTGGATGTAAATCTATGTTGCTCAGATTGAAGATTGCTCAAGATGAAGAAGTCAAACTCCTTCACATCAAAGGAGATGCTAAGCTGATACTTTGTTAGGAGTTTTATGTGGACAATCCAATCATGTGCTGGACTGAATCAAAAGAACAACCAATTATAGTAATGGACCATGCTGTTACAAATCAAAATCAGGCAAAGGAATCTTTCACCAAGAGAGTAAGGAGTTATGGTTTCCAGTTTGAAGACCACATCCTGCCATGGGGCAAGAAGAAGAAAGAGTCAATAAGAAGACACAAAAAATTGGTTTCTTGGTGGAGAGCTCCATTCACCTATCACCATTTCTTGGGGCAAAATGTTTTCCTACTGGTTTACCAAGATGGCACACTATTTTCATGGTCTACCAGGAGAAAGCAGTATCTAAAATACTTCAATTCTTGAAGTATCAGATCATATCATCTGTACATATGTATATTTGTATAGTTTTTAATTCTATTTTGTTTTATTTGTTTCCATTTTTGGAACCTTTCATTTTTGGGTAGCATGACTCTGTAACCCAATGGTACACATGAAGACACTGGAGATTTTGGATTCTACTCCTTTCAATTTTTTTTGAAATTGACAGAAGTTCTCCAATTAGAGCCAGTTGTTGTCCCCCAAAAATATCAGCTATTTTTGGGACAACATTTGAACTATTTTGGTCTTACAGACCAAAATTGTCTCTTCCCTTTTTGAAATTTGTCTTAGGCATTCAAATTCTTCAATTTTAAAGCTTTTTAAAAATCTACGGACTTTGCAGGTAGGTTCATTTCTACATGTTTAAAGGCTTCTACAGGTGTTTTCAGTCAAAAGAATTAGTTTTCAACACTTAGTCATTTTTTTTGGATTGGTTTAGCACCTTGGTTCAAGTAAAAATCTCCATCGACAAGCATCTAAGCACAAAAAGAGGCTTGAACCATTGAACCATTGAACCACTTTGGTTCAAAGGTTCAACGAGTTCAAGGTTCAACAAGTTCAACATCATTGGCAAGAGTTAAGCGCTTCATCAAGGTTCAAAGTTCAATCGCTTCAATTGATTCATCGACTTCAAAACACTTAGCCAAATTAAGGTGGCTTGAACCATTAAACCGTTGAACCATTGAACCACTTTGGTTCAAAGGTTTAATGGGTTTAAGGTTCAATGGTGGGTTCAATTAAATGGTTTGTCAGTCAGTTCAAAGCTTTGTTTTAACTGTTGAACCAAAACTTGGTTCAATCATTGGTTTAATGAAGTGGTTCAAAAAGAGGTTCAAAGCCTTGGTTTAAAGGAATAGTTTAAAAGGCAAAATTTAAAAGGGCTTCCCGAAGGACAAGTGCCCTTGTAGAGGACACTTAATCGACAAAAACACCCTTCGAAAGGGTTATTTTCAAAGAAATAGTTAAGTAAATTCCTTCAGATTTTTGTTTCAGATAGTTCAGAAAAATCAAGGCAAAGAAGCAATTCCTTCAGACTTTTTATCTGAAAGAATTCCTTTAAACAAAATTTTGAAGGAATATAGAGAAGTTGTGGGCCAAAAGACCCCGAAGGAATTTTCAAAGAATGAGTCAACATTTCTACGGACTTTTGTCGACGGGAATTTTCCCTAGACTTTTTGTCTGCGGGAATTTTCCCCAGACTTTTTATCCATGGGAATTTTCCCTAGGGAAAATGTCTACAATAAAGCACATGAGGAAACATCCATGGGAGAAAGCTCAAGGATTTGTTTGCAAGAAAATGCAGCAGGATTTGTTTGCGGGAACTGCCAAGGCGAAGGCCACTGAAGGACCTTGAAGGGCAGGTGCCTTTACGGGGGACTCTTAGCTACCAAAGTGAAGGACATTTTCATGAAGCCCAAAAGAACTTAGCTACCCGCAAGAAACAAGCAATCCAAAAGAAGAATCTAGAAACCTGCTATTCGAAGACCACTCAAAGGGTAGATACCCTTGCGGGGGAAGGCCTCTTTTCGACCCAAGGTAGATCATTTATTAAGGCCTAAAAGGGTAGATTGTTTCTAGAAAAGTGCCAAACAGAAAATTTGAAGAAGGACCAAGGGATGATGCGCCCAAAGATGTCAAATTTAAGACAGTGAACTAGCCATTGAGAGTGCATCGATGGGTGCGTGAACGTCAATTTCAAAGCTTGTAAAATAGTAGTTGATCCTGGTAAATCTACAGACCAGAATGCATTCATAGACTTCAAGGCCAAGACTAGCAGAAAGCAAGGAAGAAATAGAATAGCAAACTAAATCTAAGACCCAATTCAATTAACTAGAAAAGGAGGAATGATGAAGGTAAGATCAGATCGCCAGGTGGACATTGAAAGTTGCACACTTTCAATAAGCGTGACTTGTTTCCCTACATTGATAAAATCAAATGGGTGAAATGTCCCTAAGTCCCAACTTGTCTTCTTTACAGATTCCAATGCAACATGATGTGTTACTATTCCCAAGTCTTTCTTGAAATGGCTATATAAAGGACTCTCTTGTTATTATAAAAAGATCTCTTTTTGACAATCAGAACGAACCTCTACCCAAATTGAAAGGCAATTCTGAGACTTTGAGCTTAGTTTGTTTATCATATTTTATTATTGGAATAAGAAAGCAAATGGTTTTTTAGACTTTGTGCTGTGATATCTTTGTTGTTAAGGAAACTATTTTTATGTCTTTTTCCTTGATGTATTTTCTATTCCTTTAATTCAACAAGCAGGATTAGTGAAATTAGTCAGAAACCTATCCTGAAGATTTAACTGTGGAGAGACTTTGTGCCCCCATAATTGCCTTTCAGTGTGTTTTCTTTTCATTTATGTGTAAAGGACTTTGAGAAGACTTTGTGCTCTCATTATTCTTTGTATCTTACTCTTGAGCAATCCAGGTGAAGACTTTGTGTTGCATCTCGATTTGTTGGTTATTACATCCTTTGTTACATTTTGTTGTTACTACCTAGAGTATTCTTGTGACTTGCTGAATAATACTTCTAAAAGAAGAGGAGTGCTTTCTATAATTTTCCTTGAGTTTCTCCTTTGATCCGCACACATCATCTCTGAAGAAAGAGAGATGGATGGTTTGTCCTACCTTTGAGTATTAGTTTATGTTTATATATATATATATATATATATATATATATATATATATATATATATATATATATATATATATATATATATATAGCCTATCTATAGAGAACCTCCCCTTGATGAGAAGAGAGATCAGTCCCCTTCTAATGTGGTAAAACTACACATTTGGATGACTAATCTTTCTACTTTGGCTGATCAGACCTATTTTTTTATCAGTACGCTGATCGACAAAATATTCAACCAAGAAAATTGATGAAGAAGCACTTATGATTTTTCAGTGTTGGTTGAGCAATTGTAAGAATCTCATTCCTCAGCTTATTGAATTTAGTAATAAAGTCTCACATAGGCTCATGAGGCTCCTTCTTCATTTGCATAAGTTGAGACAATAAGGCATGTGCATCTTCTGCAGATTTGAACCTGGCCTCAAAATTGGCCTTGAGAGTGTTTCAGTCAGCTATAGTCTGAGCTTGAAGATGATAAAACCAATCTATGGTAGTGCCTTGCAATGTTTCTACAAATAGTATTACCACTATATATTTATATTCAATGCCTATCACACCACAAGCTATGCAAAAAGCTGCAATATACTCATTAGGATGAACTTTCCCATCACCATAGAACTTGGAAAAATTCTCTCTTGAACTACGAGGTAGTTCATGTAAAGGTGGGGCTAGATTTAGGAGGCCAAAAGTGTTACCCCAAGGGCTTTGGGATGCCATGATATGATGATTGAAAAGAGGGATAACAAACCTTTGTGGAGTATGTATAGACAAAGCTCTACTAGACAAGGAAGGATAAGCTTTGCCTAGTATTGGAGACCTAACGTTGGTAGGACAAAAACTCCTAGTTCACTAAAGGCAAGATCGTGGAGGAGAAAGATCAAAATTATTTTGTTTTACAAACTTGAATACATGATCAACAATACCCTGAGACCTTTGGCTTCACGTATACCATGGATTTTCTAGAATATAGAATGGAAAAGAACTAAAAATGCTTCAATTTGAAGCGTGAAGCTTCAAATTGCATGTTCTTCTCCAGTCGAGTCATCAAAAATTATTGGGTGAATATTTTGTTGTTAACTAACTGAAGACAAAATGGTCATATCAACCATAGTGTAATGAGATAAATCTCTCCTCTCAGCAAGGGGAGGCTCCCTATAAACTATCACAAACTTAACCTATACTAAATACTAACTCAAGGGTGAGATCATATCATCCATTTCTCTTTCTTCAAATATGATGTTCACAAAACAAAAGGAAAACTTCTTGGGTAATAATTGAATCTAGAAGAAACCCATGAAAGTACAAAGTCTTTCATTGCTTATCTTATTGATTTATGACTTATATCATAGTAGAATGAGGTGCAACCCAAAGTATTCACTGAAAACTACAACAGAGCATATGATTACAAAATATAAAGGTAGTTCAAAGCCTTTCCAATATCCTTCATTCTAAGACACTAAAACACAAACTAAAGACTATTATGGTAGCACAAAGTCTCCATAATTAGCTTTGGAACATCTCCTAGATTATTTTCACTCGCTTTGCTTATTTGATCAAATGGATAAGATTATATTTAGGAAAAGGACATAAGAACAATTTCCTACATAACACAAGTTATTTCAACACAAAGTTTGAAAGGTCGCTTGCTTTCTCATTCACCTGATAAAATTTGATTAACAATCTGAGCTCAAAGTCTCAAAAATATTTTTCAATTTGGGTAGAGTTTTGCCTCCAATAACTAAGGGATCCTCCTTCTCTCAAAAATGAGAGATTACAATATATAGCATCCAAAAGAAAGAGTTTGGTGCTTCTTTTCCACAAATGGCCCATGTTGTGTTGAATGCATTGGAAATAGGAAGTCTTGTGAAGGGGCCATGATGGAGCAAATTACTAGCCTTGACTTTGGCATTTAAATCATGTCAAATGTCTCTTCAAAATCATGGGTTGCTTGGTCCTCTGAAAGGCATGGCTGCGCCTCTTTATGATACTTACACGACTATCCACTCATCTTTCCTCAAATGAAGAAAAATAGGCCATGCCATTGAATGCTTGTGCTCTTTTAACCACTTGGTGGACTATTCCACCTACTAGAATAACTCTTCTACTGACACTTCTAGATTCTTTATTTTGTTTCCTCTTTCCTTGCTATATTTTGTCTCTTCTTGGTGATCCGAGCTCTCAGGGCTATCTTCTCACCCTTTTTGGCTTCTCTGGCTCCTTTCTCAGTGGGTCATTGAGTTTATCCTCAGGTCTGCATCATTTGAAAACCAACATTTATTCCATTATCCTAAATTTGACATCCACGAGGATGTCATCGGTCACTTGAACCTTTTGAACCTTGAACCATCTTTTAGATTTCATCGTTCAATGGTTCAATGGTTCAATGGTTCAGTGGCTCAATATTTTATGTTTTACAAAGAGTCGTGTTCACTTAGTCTTCTTATGAATTCAATGTATCATTGAACCGACTATTTAAAACTTCCACTTGGACCTTTTGTTGGAACCTTCTGCTTGAACCTTCCATTTAAACCTTTTTAGCAGAGTTCAATGGTTCAAAGTTCAATGCGACTATGGTTAGTCTATATGGTTCATTTCATATCATTGAACCCTATCGTTAAACCATATATCATTGAACCCCGATGTTGAACCCTTTGAAAATAAGTGATTTCCTTTATCAAAAAGGCTTGTGTAATTGAATAACTTGACTGCTCAGAACATTTTTGAGAAAGAAGGAAACCATTTTGGCCTATAGGACTAAAATGGTCAACAGGTTGTCCACAAAAATGAGTGACTAGTTTTGGGAACAATAAGAACATACCATGAATGCTAGGTCTTGATAAAAAGAAAAGTGCATGAAACAATGTCATTACATCCTATAGTTGAAATAAGGCTATTCATTTAGTGGGGATTGGATTTCATTGGTGTCATCAACTTGAATTATGTAGATGACCATAAATTTGTGCTCACAGCCATATATTACTATACTAGATAGACTAAATTAGTAGCTACTAAACATCCTAAAACACATGATGTAATCATTTTTATTGAGTAAAAAAACAAAAATAGGTTCATTAAATTAGGCTAAAAGGCCAATATTTTCCTTAGTTTGTGACAATGGGCCAACATTTCAATTAACTAAGTTCATTAAATGGGCCCATGATAACCAAATCACCATCAGGTCATCTTCCAATCATTATCTATAGGGAAATGGGTTGGATGAATCAAAAAATAATAACCTGATACGTGGCATCAAAAAATGAGGTATAGATAAACCCAGAGATTAGTATCATCTATTGAAATATACACTATGGGTGGAGCAAACAAGATACAAGCAGGGCCTCAAAGTTTCACCTTACTAGCTAGTATATGGATGACAATCGATATTCCCAATTATGCTCAAATTGACAACATATCAATTCATGTAGGAATACATGGAACCAAGTGACAAAGTGGAATTTAAATTATTGGATATAATAAAAATGGAAGATTCAAGGACTGAATCCTTGAAAATTTTTAGTAAACATCAAGACATGGTCAAAAGGTGTTTGACAAAATAGTAAAGTTTAAAGCATTCAAACTATCTGATCTGGTGCTTGTATGGGACAAAGCCCATGAAAAGAAATGAAACCATGAAAAAATTACCCCCTTGTGAATCAGACCTTATCAAATATTAGATATCTTAGGTAAAAATTCCTTCTATTTAAGAGACTTCCAAGGTAATTAATTGACATGTCTAGTCAATGGGTAATTTTTGAAGTATTACTTCATGGTTTTACCATCTAGAGATGTTCTTGAGTAACAATAAGTGTTATGGTAGAGGTACGAGTATGTTATATTTACTAATTTTATAGTTAGTTTTCTTGATTTATATCGTTTGTTTTCATTAGATTAATTTTATTCTTTTTAGATTAGTCTTCCTTATTTTTAACATTTTGCTTTCCTTTAGTTTAGTTCCTTATTTTCTAAAAAAGACAACTTTATTTTGTGACAATTTAATTGACTTCTCCTAGTGTGACCAAGATGATATCCAATTCAATATACTCTCATGCATTATTAAATTTAAATGTTGAATCCATGAGGAAGGTTCCAAAATAAATAACAAGTGTGGGAAGAGTATAAAATGGAGCACACAAACTAGTTTGTTTATAGGTTTTACGCCTTTGTGTTTGAGATTTTTAGAATTTAGGTATACAATAAAAAGTTAACCATGGTTATATCACAATTTAATACTTATATCAGGTATGTAAAAGGTGCTCTCATTATTATTGGTATAAATTAGAGTCTGCACAAAGAAAGAGCCAAACACTGGATAAAATAAATCTTCACAATAATATTATCTCACACTATATATTATTTTTTCTCTATATCTCAACATATGGGTTATTAAAATTTTATATAGGAAAACTATTTACTATAATTTGGGTGATCATATATCCACCACAATCTCCTCAAACCCTATAATAAGTCAAATTATAACCAAAAAATCACCCTGTATATTATTATTATGCATAATAACAATAATATACCAAACAACTATTAACATATTATTTTTTATTAAAAAATAATTATGTTATAAATTAATAATGTGAACACCACACCTCAAAATTAAACCCTTCATTAACATTAATAATCTTGGTCTACACCCCCTTAATATGAGTATGGGAAGAATATACATCTTCAAGAAATGGCCCAAACAGAATCATATGCCAAAGCATACTTTTAAGTTTGCATACTAATATATGAATCTTGTTATCTAAATCTTGTTGTACATGACCATTACTATGCAAAGAATGCATCCTACATTTACTCCATGTGACCATAACAAATGTGTCACTGGCCAATCATCTCCATAAATAAATAAGGTAATTAGAGGATCTTTGCAGTTAAAAGATTTCTATAGTCAACTTCCCTCCTATACAACTATTGCCACATTCCATTATATCTACGCTCTCCCTTTTCTCCAAATATTAGAGGATTTACAAACAAGTAGGGGAATGAAAACACACAATACAAAGAAAATGAAATATCATGAGGAATAAATCCTCATTATCATCTTATGTAGCCTCTGTTAATAATTATTGCCACTTAAAAAAAACAACATAGATGGTTTCCACTGCCACTGAATAACTATCTTTCGCATTAGCCAATTTGGTGCAAATCACAGCACACTAAAAAAATGGGAAAAAACACCACACAAAAGTCACCAAATTATCTAGACCCTATTGTTGGTGACTGATGAGAGGCTCTAAAACCTTCATCCTTCGTTTCCTCCATCATCCAGTAGGTGAAGCTGCTCACTTATTAAAAATGTTGATGAATCTTAGATGAATAAATTTGTCCAAGGGAGATCCCTCCCATAATTTGGATAAATGACTCAAGATGTCATATACAAGTGATAATGCATCCTTGTACATTTTATTTGACTCACTTGATTTTTTTTTTAAATTTGATACTGACACATACGTGACCACTTTGAAAATATTATTATGATAAAAGACACTTTTGATTTTGACTCTAATATCAATTCCTTGGTGACTAATTTCATAACCTATACAAGAATTTTTCACTTTTGATAATAATAACCTTAATAACAACCATTGAAAATTTGACCATAAATGAACATTGATAGTTTTGAGTTTTTGATTTTGACATACAAAACTATGAGTAAAACTCTAAAAGTAAATAATAAAACAAAATGTAATTCACCTATAATAAATCCTATCAACTCAAACATTTAAATTTTAAACCAAAGTGAACTAAAAGACAAACTTAAAAAGAAACTAATATAGCTGATTACCAAGATAAAATAGAAATAAGACTATTTATGCTGACAGATCACATAGCATAGTGGTGCATTATATGTAAAATTTAATGGAGTTGTTACATGTTCTTAGTTGAAAACTGCTCATGATTGCATGAAGAACATAGATTACACCAACTCTACTTGCTTGCAAGGTTGAAAATGGTAGCTATAGTGTGGTGATGAGAAATACTTTACACATGCTAAAAAATCCGAGCAGGTCATCTATATTACAACAACTAATTTTTATTTTCCCTTTCTCAGATTCTGGTAGCCTAAACATCTTGTAGATTTTATTCATAATTCATACTTGTCAATAGATAAATGGTTCATTGACATAGAATCGCATGATCATATTTAAATATCAAGTCAAAAAATGGAATTAGAGTCATTACAAATCCACTTGTATGTAGAACATCAGGCAGTGGATTATGAGAATATTGATTTCAATATGGGATGTATTGTTTGATATACAGTTTGCCAATACGGTGAATGTTAAATAAAAAACCTCTGATGCAAATTGAATTCAGGCTAATCACTCAATTCCTAACTTAAGTTCTAATGCCGTATTAAATCATCCTATAATTCATAGGGAGGTGGTCCAATTCCAAGATAATTCGCTGGGGAACAAATGAGCAAATATGAGTCCAATTAATCTAATGCAAAAGTAAAAGCTACTTTATTAACTCTTCACATAACCAACGTTACTCATCCATAGGGGTGAATGACAATGAATGCCCCTTAAAAATCAATTTATATTTTCATCTAGTAAGGAATCATAACCTCATTATTACAAGAAACATGCTCTAATATCATATATTGGTATAAATCAAAGTCTTCATATAGAAAGAGTCAAACACTAGACAAAATAAATCTCAACAATAATATTGTCTCATACTATGTATTATTTCTTCTCTTGATCTCAACATACAGGTTATTACAAAGTTATATAGGAAAACTATTTCCTATAATCGGGGAGATCATATCTCCACCACAATCTCCTCAAACCATGTAATAACTCAAACTAATAACCAAAAAATCACCCCATATATTATTGTTATGCATAATAACAATAATATATCAAACAATTATTAACGTATTATTGTTTATTAAAAATTAATTACGTTATAAATTAATAATGTGAACACCACACCTCAACATTTACTCTATATAAATTTATATTTTTTTCTTATTTCTTTGGATCAAATACAATTATCATGTTAATACTTATTTAAGGTAATAACCATTGACATAGATATAACTAGCAGGGACATTTTGAAAAATCATGTTTTCACATATACTAGCTCCTAGTGATTCTTGCCTTCCTTCTTCCATTCATATTATTAAAAAAAGGACCAATGCAAAACCAAAATAAAATATAAAGGTAATAAAAAACTCACATGATGAAATAAGATCAATGTATCATGTATCATACAAGTGTATGAGGGGAAAATATGAGAAAGAATAAAAAGTATCTCTAGTGAGGCTATGGACACCCTATTGGAAGCATAGAAATACCTAAGCTTCCTTAGTTTTAATATGGTTCAAAGAAATTATAATGAAAACTATATTTTATTCCAAGTCTTTTTTAAAATCCTTAAAACAAGGGTTAAAAAATCACTTCATCACACACAGATCCAAGGTGAGTAAGGCTAGTATGTTGCATGAAATATTGAGTCTCTTTCATATTTATGATTTAATTATTATTTTATGATATTATTCATGTTTTATTTTTAATTCCTAACCAAAAATTATGGGATATTTAATACTCGGGAGTATTTCCCCTATGAGTTTCTATTTGTTGTACTCAACACACCCTATTCTCAAATTTTTAAGTAGGGACCCAATGTAGATTGAAATACCTAGGTTTATCTAGAAAATACTTATTCATTGATATTCATATGTGCACCTATCTAGGCTCAAAACTTTAAAAAGGTTCTTATTCTTCACCTAGATGATTTTTTTATGTATATTGTTAAGTATAAACATAATGGGCATTACCTTGTTACCTAGGTTTTCACTATTTGATTTATTCAGACTAACCTATTAATGGTCTTTAATAAATTTTCATGTGTATATTTTTTCCACATATGCACATGAATTACATAACTAAAATTCTATGTTTCAGACTTCACATATTTTACACTTCACAAGTTGTTCATTTCATGTATTTTGGTACTTCAAAACTTTTGCTCTTCAAGAAGTTGGTCTTCAAAATTTTTTCGTTAGAATTCTTGGTTTTCATAAGTTGCATAATTTGACTTTTTGATTCTTCTCATATTTTATCTTCATGATAAATTTTCATCACTACTTTTTTTTGAAACTTATGTTTGTCAAAAGTTTTGTGCATCATGAAATTTATTTGTTACAACTTTGTGTCTTTAGCATCTCTGAACTTCTAAGTCTTCACAACTTTTGTCTGTGAGATTCATTATTTTTGAATTTCATCTTCACATTTTATACATTCGAAGAATCATCAGATTTGGATAGCCTAATATCAAAAAAAAAATTGACACCTAACTTTTGAAGGCACACCACATAATACACCTAATTTTGTGTATAATTGATGACATGATGACACTTGTCCAAGGTTACATCATGGCATTACTCTAAATGTATAGAAAGTCTACATGGTATACCTATAAAAGTAAGTGGAAAAGTTTAAATTAAATGATTAAAACAATTTTGGATACATTAGACATTAATGGTACACTGACTAGAATTAAAGTCTTGTATTCAAATATATATGAGCAAACTCAAAAGAGACATTGTGCCTATCGATTTATAACAAGCTCAAGATAATTTTCCTTCTAAAGAGAATTTGAAGCCCTAATTATCTACATTTAGTTGTAAATTAATTTCATTAAGAGAGTAAACATTTTAATTGAAGACAAGAATTGCACAAGAAAATATATAAATAATGGCTTCCTCATCTAAAGTGTCCAAAGGAGTATTGGCACTGTCAAAGTTCTTTATCAAAGGCTCCAAAGAATATATAGTCATTATTTTTATGAAATATTATTCAAAGATAAATTTTATAATTATATAGCTCTATCTGAATTAATAGAGAATGTGTATTCCCACTCAAATGAGGAAAATATAATGATAAGTAAAAGTAGTTGGTAATTGACTTACTACCATTGAAGTACTAATAATTATATTTTGTAGCATCCAAGACCAAAGTGATGCCTTGCATCAACCTACTTCAGGACTTGTTCTTCATAGGGAATGTGAATGGTGGCTTTCTACACCACATAAACCATAAGATAGTTATCACCTACATCTTGGGGGATGCTTTCTAGAGATACCAATGACTAACCATCATAGACACCATATTTGATGGACACATAGTCAAATTATGGAAGAATACGAGCACAATATAAAATTTATTGAGGAAATGGATTTATCTTAGGAAAGTATTCACACTCAAGTCCAAGGAACCCATGTCAATCACTAATTTTCGAATGGGAATCTACATTGGGATCGCTCTACTAAACAAATTATATGGTTACAATAACATTCACTTCTGTCACCTAGAATGGGTACCATTATTAGATTTATTAACTAATGTAGAGATAATTTTCTCCCTAGGGGAGATAATCAATGCTAGGATATAAAACCATGTGTTTAATAAGGACAAAATATCCATGGGTGGCCATTTATACATGATGTCTTATCTATCAGATGTAGTCATGGCCACCATTTTAATTCACAATGGAACACTCTAGAGTCTAGCCCTAGAATGCATTAATAATTAGGTATTCAACGTATTTTAATTACTTCACATATATTCATACATGATAAATTTCATTAGAATAGCTAAGAATGTTTATCCCAAATTGTGGAGGGTAATTCACAAAGAACCTCTATACTGAGTATTAGAAAGTTTCAAGAAAATACTATAGCCAAGGAGGGATTATTGGCTATACCTAGACTATAATGTAATCATGGTGGTGGGATATAAGGTTTCCCCTTTTATTTCTCCACAAGTATGTCCTAGATAAATTAGCTAAATAAGAAATATCTTATAATCTACATTGGAGTATAAATGAAGACCTGATGAATAAATATAAGGGTATATTCCATAGATCTTTCGTAATGATTGGTTGGAGTGTTACACCAATAGAAAGCATTTTAGGGAATTTATAAAAATAATAAAATTTTACTCATTTTCATCCTTGCCACATATGGATTGGGATCCTTATGGCCTTATATAAAATCATATCTCAGGCCTGTGCATCCCCTACTAGCATGAACCATATGAGCATGATTTTGTTTTATTGAATGTGAAGGATGATGCTGAGGTAAAAGAAAAGAAATAGGTAGTTGGATTGATGGAAGGTTATTTAAGAGTTATATAATGGGATCCATATATCACAATTGTAGAGGCACATACCAAGATTCCATCTCTAAGTGGATGGACTACCATAGACTATTGGAATATTAACCTCCCCAGCAATCCTTGAACCAAGGAATGTCATCCCAAACACCACCCATTATGATGACATCTATCAAAAAAGATCATGGTGTGAAATAGGAACCTATTATGTCAATTTAATTTCAATAAGGGCCTTCTCAAACTTCACCACCAATTGTCATGAAGGATTTAAAATAAGATCAAGAGGTGGAGGAAACTCTTGTTTCTACAAATTATTTGGGAGGAGAATAGGGATAAATTTACATTGATTCTTATAAATTTGAGGATACATGTCTTCATGTTACTAAAAGTGTAGACATTTCACCTTCCCCCACTTAGGAGACTCATCCCTTGGTTGAAAAGACAACAATCTACTACAAAATGAAAACAAGATTTCCCAAGAACCCTCTTCAATCAATAGAGTCTCCTACAAGTTCAAATGTGGAAGCACCATCAATAGAGAATGAGGATGAATAACTACAAAGGGATAAAGTCCTAATCATCTAGGGAACCAAAGAAAACGTGCCACTTAATACTAGAAGATTAGGTGAGGTCATTTCTATTGTAACCACTAATCCAATTATTTCCTCAGTTGTTATGGTTTCTTAGGTACTTGTTGCTCTTGTTATTCTTTAGTCCTTGTGGTTCCTATTCTCTATTCTATTCCTATTATTTATTCATCCCTAGTTATTTATATTAGTATTATGGTTTATTCATCTCCTATTATTTCTAGCACTATTTTTTTTTCTTTGGTACCTATGGTTTCTATGTCTTATATTGCTACTTCAGTTACTACTCTCACCGCTGTCTTTAAGACCAAGAAAGTTAATTTTAATAAAATAATGAGGGCCCTATCAAGTTCTTATATTCATGTGTCTTCCACTCAATTGGTATTTCCAATGCCTTCTATTATGACTCAATCCACTTCTACTACTTCATCTACAAAAACCATCAAGAAGAAGTCTATTTATATAATTCATCCCATGTGCTAGTTCAGTAATGTGGATTTATCCAAAATCATCTTCCTTTACTTTCCATACTCACTGCATGTGGAGGCATTAAGTAAGTCTTATGGGGATATTTTCTTGGAGGATTCCTCCCAAGACACTTAGATAGTAGATATTACATAATTTATGATTCCATAATTGGTAGTAGACTTGGAGGCCCAAACTATAGTAGTGATCATAGAGTTGCCTATCATAAGCTTCATTTTTTAAAAAATCAACTAGAACTATCTAAAGGGTTATGAAGAGGAAGATCTAAGATGGATATATCAGTGGTATGATTTTAGAAGAAATATAAGATGCTTTCTCATTATCGAAGAGAAATAATAAGCGACTTGGAGAATATACATACAATGAGGATTTTAAGGCTTATCTTTAGGTAAATATAGAGGCTTTACTAGAACTTCATGAGGGAATATAATAGGTTATGAAAGAGCTAAAGTAGGATTTAGATAAAGTGTGAGAGTAGAAACATATAGTATGAGTTCTTAGAGAAATTTAAGGTGATATTCAAAATGCAGCTCTTAGATCATATAATATCTTGGACATTATTAGTTTAATGAGAGGTCAATTATCTCCTCATATTGTTAAAACTTCTAAATATTTTAATTATTTAAAATATGATGAAAATAAAATAAATTTACTTTTATTGTACACCACCAATAAGGCTTAAAACCATTTGGATTTGATGACACCACTAGAAGCATCCAATTCTCTCAATATGGTGGTCATCAAGACATGAAGTCTAGGACTAGGTATCAAGCACACAAGCCTTGATTCTAAAACTAAAAGAGCATGAAAAGCATGTCTTACAAATTTTAGATGAGCTAAATCTATCTCAAGCATGAGATCCCTTGGGAACTCTAATAATTAGGGCCAATTTTGACCAACTAATCTATCATAAATCCACCAATTTTAAGTAAAGTCTTTAGTGGTGTATGCCAGAGGAGATTGAACAAGAACTAGGATTTTTCAAGAAGAAAGTTATTGAGGTAGAAATATTTTAGGTAGATTTTAGAGCCACCAAGATTGAACATGCATGCTTATTATCTTAAGTCACTAGAGTATATAGGCCCTCTATTTTGAATAAGGATACAATCAATTTATGGCATAACATCAAATACAAACATTACCACGAACTAGAAGTGAAGAAACAAGCTATAAATGGGTCATATAATTCAACTCCACCATCCAGTTCAGTCACTTCAAGTATTATAAGTTCGACCATGCAAGCCCTACCTTCCAGTAAACCTTAGTTTTTTGAGTTTATTTTATATGAATTTTACATGTAAATTGGCAAATAAAACTAATACATGTAATAGTTGACTAAATAATCTTGTAAATATGCACACATTTCAAGGTTTTATAAGAATGAGTCTTATTTTAAAGACACAATTTTAACTAGTTTTAATTATACATGTGTAATTTACATCAATTAAAACTCTTGTTCTAATTATTATTAGCATGTAATTTTAAAGTTTTGCATGGATTTGGAGGATGAGGCAACCCCTCCCCAAATATATTAATATTTGTAATCCTTTCATTTTTAGCAAGTAGGTTGATTGATTTTTTTATCAATATAAGAATAAATATCTTTTGTTGTCACTTAATTGTGTTGATGTCTTTTTTTTTCAATTCTCTATAATTAGTTGTGTTTATTTTCCTGCTTGGTTGTTTTGATGCACTTAATGTGCTCCCTGTGTCACTAGGGAATGGGGAGAAAGTAAGAAACTCAATTTTAAGTCTTAGAAGACTCAGGTCTTGAGATGTTTATGTAACTAATACTAGAAACAACACAATAATAGATATATGGTCACCACTTAGAAGTCTACAAGCAGATCTTACTGTAGGGACAACAAATGTTACATAGTGATGCGTTATTATTGCTAATATTTGTGGAATTATTTTAATCTTTGACAATCATTGCCCAAAATATAAAATAACAATGGATATTTATAGAATGAACTAAGATAAGGTGAGTCATGGGTATATCCAAGGTTAGGTAGGGTAAGACAGAAAAGATAATTTTCTTAAGATGATCAAAATTACCAGTTCTTCTAACTTCTATGACAACAACACATAAAACTAGCATCTACCAAATCTAGTTTATTACTCAAATATAAATAATTGTAGTTGAAACTTCAAAGTAAAATAAATTCATATATCTAGAATCATAAATTTCACAAAGATTACTCATTCATAGTAAATTGTATAACACATTTACTTGCAAATAAGATGAAAATAGAACATGTATACTAGCGAAATTGTTAGCTAGCATTAAACTTAAGCTAATAGATGCATATATTGAATTTTATTACCAAATTAGTCAATAATAAAGAAACCATTAGTCATCAAAAAGTGTGAGGAATAGAAACTACAAAAATACACAATCAAGCACTTCAGACAAATTTTTGAATTCTTGACTCTTTTGTATTAATTCTTATAATAAATATTTATGATTAAAAATGAGGGGAAAAACCCTATAAATAAGCCACAAAGATGCCTAATAGAAATTTACGTGGGCCCACAAAGGGTGCCCAAATAGATTCAAGTGGATAAAATGCTACACATTACAATGAAATATCCATAATTCAAATTTACAAAACATAATAGAATATTCCCTAAGGTGTTGGAGAGGGTTATTGGCTAGCTTGCTACTATTACCTCTATTTATTCTCTACCTATTATGTCATCCATATTTATATGCAAGATAAGTAATCTTGATCTATCTGGATGAAATATAAGACCATAGGCCATAACAAGTTAGGTATTTCTTGAATTATCCTATCGTGTTCTTCAAGTATTAGCCTCAATTCTTTCTCAATGGCATTTGATTTCTCCAATCTCTAGTTGGAAAAAGCCATAATTATTATGACCTCATTAGCTATATTTTCACTAGAAATATCCTATTAGAACTTGGAAACAAACAACTTCATTTGGGCCCTAAATTCTAGATCATCTGTGAAGGTTCCATCAGGTTTGGTCACCCTAGTGACCATGGCATCCTTTAGCAATAATGATATCTTGAATTCTATCTTTTCCAAGGATGTAGTTGCATCCTTGACCTGATTCATCCACCTATTTAATATCCTTCTCCTATTCATCAAGATGGTCTTTACAAGAATATTATCCTCAAATGGCAGAACCTTGAGGTTTGAGAACTTATTACTTCTTACAACTCTAACAAAGTTTGCCAACTTGACATCATAGAGTGAAAATTTTTGGTCAAGTTTAATGACCACATTGGATTGTAGGGTCCCATCTTCCTACCTCCTCTTCATGACTTTATATAATTTAAAGTCATTGATAACTATGTTTATTATTTAAATTTTAGTGCCCCCTGACACAGTGGGTAATGCTTGCTCCTTTAACCTTTTTAACTCTTACTGTATCCCCTTCATTAAGGCTATTATGTATTATGCCTAGTCTTTAACTATGGACACAGTGTCCTATGCATATTCATTCACATCTATAGGGCCAACCTTTCTCTTCCATGTCAAAGTGAAGAGGTATTATTCACTCTCATGGGCCACAATCGAGTTGGAATGTTGTTATTCAACTTGCATCCTAACCACCCTCTTTATCATGCCTTTGGCAACATCAAACCTTATTCCAATTTGGGGGGTAGAGTGGAGTACCTAAGGCCTCTCTTATCTTTCTACCTATATGATGTCTCTAACCCAATTTGGGGTAGTAGTAGGTGTTGGCTATGTTGGAGGTGGCTACAATGGAGGTACCTAGGTTGAGGAAGAGGCCAAATCTATAATAGGGATGTACAAGTTTGTTGGGTCTAATTTCTCAAGTGTGTCAAATATAGATCTTGTAGGAACCATGTCAAGAATGAATGAAGGCAACTTTGAAGGCACACTTACCTTAGTATCTGCAGTAATGTTGAGTGGATTTTAAAAGATGAATTGCTTTAAAATGGGTTTCAATGTCTTTGTAGGCACAGGGGAGCTAATAACAAGTGAGGCACTTGTTATGGTTGACTAGGAAGAAGCAATATGTGTAGTGGCATGAGAAATAAACTGTGGAAAGGTGAATATAAAGGAAGTACTAGTTTATCTTAGGCTAGTATCCATTGAGGATTGGGTAGTGGTAGTTGCAGTAGCTAATAACATTGGAGCCAATGGGGAAACAATGGTAGGGGGAACAAAAGTGGGAGTAAAATTAGAATCAAAAGTACTATCAATTGAGAAAGAAGGTATTGTGAGAGTAATTACATTAGGAGCCATTACCTCAAGGGTGTTTTGAGGTGTTCTTATGGGTTTTACAGTAGTCATTTGAGGAGTTGTTAAAGGTATTAATGCCCCTCTCATAGTTGTCCTAGGCTCCTTCTTATTGTAAACTTTTTCAATATTACTCCCATCTAGTGCTTGTACTTCTTCCATTAATATCTCAATACCTTGCTACAATTCTTCAAGATCAATGACACCATGGTCAGGTTGATCTAAGATTTGTAGAGTAGCTCCCATAACAGATGTGGAGATCAATGTAGGCTCTTAGGAGGGGTTAGGTTGGCTTCTAGATCCTCTTTTATTGGATTTTTGAGGTAGGCCTTGAATACTTGAGCTGGAAAGAAATGGAGGTCCGCATGGTTTGTTACTAATAAAAGGAACATTGTCTTCTTCTTCCTCTTCCTACTTTTCCTCATAAAATACATCAAACACACTTTTATGAGTTGGTGGTGGTCGAGACTTTATAATGTCTTCCTTATTATTCTCTCTATCTAATCTCATTTCTAACTCAATGCCTTTCCTTGCTACATTTTTTATAACTACCTTATCATTCATAGCATCTTTGTATATCCATTCATGTACTTCTTCCTGATGCTTGTACTCCATAACTATATCCTTTTTGAGCTTAAACAAATGTTTGTCAATGACAATATTTGGATCCCAAGTCTGAAATCATCTTTAGGAAGTAGGTATGAGTCCCTATGCCTTATAGTTACAATAACATCATGCCATTTTGTTATTCTAGTCCTCCCTAGCTTGTATGGCACTTTTTGGGGGACTATCTTCTTTTTATTTTTGAAGACACCATCAAATCCATGTAGTAGTTGATAGGCCATCTCTTCATCTACCATCTTCATAGGTATATATATTGGTAACCTAAGGGGAGCCACCATCACCCATTTTACTGTAATGATGGTATAATATGGGTATATCCAGTAGCTACCCATGTCCTTCAATGTCTACCTAACCTCTGGGGTACCCTTGATATTTCACATTCAGTGATTGATTTATAAACAATTGGGTATAAGTCTTGCAATTATTTTAATGTTACGTCTGAACCAATGAATGTGCATTGGTAAGAAAAGTTAGGGCATAACCTCCTATCACTTGGGGGATGATGTATTATGGCCTAGTTAGGTAGTTGCATAGAGAGTATCTAGAAAATAACTCATCATGAAGGATGGGGCACCATTATTTCAACTGTCATTCATTGCATATATCAAGTTGTTGTTAATGATCTTTCTAATTGGGGGAGTCTGTTAATCCTCTAAGATTATTTGTACTAGTGGGAGAGTCCTTATGTCCACATATCCAATATTTGGATTTCAAAATATTCTATTAAGTAGAGCAAGGCCAATCCTAACTCCTTTCCTAAATTATTGAATAGGTAGGTTCCCTTGGTCATCCATGAAAGCAACTCTGATTGGGCCAGTCACCCATGAAACCAAGACCTTCTCTAGGGAGTACACCTCATACCAATTATCAATGATGGCCTAGGTGTACTCAGTATATGGGGAGGGGAGGTCATAATATTTCTAAAAGATCTAACCTACTATGAAATCAATGGGGATCCCTTGAGACATTGAATTTAGTAACCCATCTTCACATATTGACCTCCTGAAGATACCATATACTAGGTCAACACATGACATGACCTATAGTTTGGCTGTGGCCTTGTGGAAAGAAAAAAAATTAATTGTAAGGATGTCTGAATCCAATTGGATTATATGAGGCATGGTATCAACCTCATCAACTTCCCTAGCTACTTCAAAATTTAAGTAAATTCTACTATACTACATGTCCCCTAATACTATTGTCTCAGGAATGAATTCAGTGTCCTTGAAAACAACACAATTACCATACTAGAATAAGATGTCATCATTTCCAAAATACATGATCTTACCTAGAGTGGAGGGACCTTTATGTGCCATATCTATAATATTCTAGGTGGTAACAAATGTCCTTTTGTATCTCTTTGTAACTTTTAAGATCCAACAATGGTAGTCAGGGTGCAATCTATGAATAACTCAAGCTTTGTCATACTATGAGAATATAAATAGTAGAGAGAGAAAATGTGTATAGCTTCAAATTCAAATAACAATACCTTAGTTGAGTATCCTTTTGAAATATTTCCTTTATTAATACAAGGTTGATGGAAATCCTTGTTCATGTCGTATTAATGGCGAGCTTTGTAAAATTTTCATTTGAAACACTTTGAACTATTGATTTTGGAATTTAACTACATTAGAATTCAAATTTAGTTCTAATTTTAATTTGATCCACCATCAATTTTAGCTTTAAATCTAAAGATTGCCACCTTTTTCAACATAACATGTCACCTCAGATTTAACTAGGCACTCATAGGGTTTGAATATGACTAAGCTACCTAGTTGGCTTGAAGTTTAAACACATGGCACCTTTTAATTGCCCTATGGATTCTCTAGATGTATTTTATTATGATGACTCATTTGTACCCTACCACATAGCATCTTTTAATTCATGGTTAGATTTTGAGCGGCCTTTTAGTTTTGATTGGTCACGAAAGTGCCACGTATCGCTCTCATGGCAAATCAAGGTTTTTCCTCACTATGTGGATCTCTTATGGGAATTCATATATTTACTTTTCTAGGTGTCTTCTTCAAAAGGCTTCTATACGACTGTTAGTAACTTGGCATTAATCACAAGGCTCGAGTGGAGATACACATCTCTCTTAAAGATGATCTCATGGATTTTAGAATGTAGCTTTGTAGGAATGACATGTGACACCATCACATAGGTCCAAGTTAGACACACATCACTTTTAAAGGGGATTTTATTGATCTTATGATGTAGATTTGTAGGAATGACATATGGCATAATTATGTGGGTCTAAATGGGACACATGTTGCTTTTATGGGTTATTATTTGTTCCTTTGCCAAGTGTCACTCTTGAAAGGATCCTTAGATAGTTTTAGATCATCGATCCTTGATTAGATGGATTAGGGCAACCTTGATGTCTATATTGTAAGATATTTTAAGCTCTACATAGATGTAACATGATATGGACACACATCGACCTTAGATGAATCTTCATGGGACACACATTGCCTTAGAAGGTTACTTGGGTCCAATTGGTCATACTTGAGACATGCAACAACATATTAAAATATTTTAAATCATAGTGGGATGCATGGTGGATAAAATTGAATGGGCTTGCTCTTTGGAGCTAAGATCATGACATGTAGCCTAGGATTTGAACTCCAATAGTTAGTCTCCTCACAAGCTCTCCAGATGGCACCAAGTAGCTTGTAAACTTGGTAGATTTACTCCAAGTGTCTTACATAGGGTGTGATGAATCCCTAAGGCATTATGAAGCCTAATGAGGTAGACATCTATCTTTTAGACCACAATCTTAATTTTTATGTCCTAGAAGGCATCACAAACCATAACTTTAAATTAATTTCATATGAAGTCAAGTGAGAAACCAAGTTAGTTATTTGAAGATGTCTTAGCCCATCTTAATCATATTTAAATCAGTTTAAAGCAAAAATTTACAAGGAAAAAACTTTAAACAAATCAATGTTAGTTTAGTATCATCTAATGAAGCTCATTGAATTCATTTTTATTGAAGATCTAGATTGTACTCCATTAGTGAAAGCCTATATGTCCATCATTGAACCATCAATGGTCAATAATTCATCATTGAATGATAACTTGAAAATAATTTGCAATAATTTTGAATATTTTTAAATACTAATCCTTATTGCAAAATGAATAATTAACCAAAAAATTTAGAAGCACAATTAATGGTAGATTAAATAAAGTCCATACATTTAAATGACTTATTATGCTAAGCATCTTGGGTACTTTTAAAATTTAAGAAAGGAGGGTCCCCATTCTGGGAATAGGGGTAGTTGATTATCAATAAATGGTGACCTTTGTAGGGAAAAATTGCACAATATTAGAATCTAAATATTATGTTCAAAGATGAATAATAAATTAGATGTCTCATTGTGATCTTCAATTAGTATCAAAAATACTTTTCAAAACTAATGAAAGCCCACAAGATGGAACTAGAGTTTAAACTTTGTAGACAATCATACTATGTGTATGCTTTGATTTTCATTAACCATTTCCATTGGGTTTAGAAATGATAACTTTCAAGATTCAAGACATCAAACATGAAATGAATTCATCATTATTTATATTTTAGATAGTATTTCTTTTCTTAGTTAGGGATGGCTTGGGTATTGCTCTACTTCTAATTAGGCATCCATAGTCCTGATAGAGAAACCTTTGGTTTCACTCTAGGACTTGCTCTACTACCAGCCAAGCATCCATATCCTCGATCAAGATTACCTAAATCACCATTCATAGAATATAAAGAATTTTATGATTTCACTTCATTGGTGTACCATTTTTTATATACTTGCATTCTTAAATTAGAATGTTTAGGAACCAAAATTAGCTAGGTGTAGGTTGTTGTCAGGACAAAGTCTGGATGTAATTCACTTTTAGATATCAAGTCATGCCCTATTAATTTATTTGGTGAATTTAAGTGATAGTATGATGGTCCACATAGCTTCAAACTCTTGTTCAAGCAAATGCTCAGTCATCTAAACTATATTAAAACCTTAAAATGACTTAGGATTTTCATGATAAAACTAGCTTCTAATTAACCATGCCCAACCTTTCTAAATTGAAATGTTGAAAGATGTTTCCAAAATTTGGATGACCAATATTCAAAACCAGTAATCCTTTCTTCCCTTGTTAGGACTAGATTAACACAAATTAAGCCAAAGAATTCTATTCCAAAGGACTTATTACTAAGATATAGTAGACAACATGAAATAAATGTCAAATGGAAAGAAAAGCAAGAAAGGAAACAATAGAAAGCAAGGCAAGAAAGCAAAGAGAAAGAGAGAAAGAACACACACAAAATCAAAATAGGAAAACAAACTACTCTACTCCTACCTACTCTAATTCTAAAAAATATTAATATCCTTCTAGAATTTGTGATAGAGAAACAAAGAAATAATGTTTGATGTATTTCCTATTTACTGGCAAGGCTAAGCCATTCCCTTTTAAGTCTTTGAGTCTGAATGCATTTTTCACCCAATATTTTTGTCACTTGATATGGTCAAATCTAGAGAGGATTGAACTTTTCATGTTGTCCTTTCTTCTCATGGGCCATGTCCCACAGTAGGACCAATCTTGATATCCAAAATTCTTAAATTTTGGCTCATTTGTCAAACCATAGCTTAACAAAATATTGATGTTTGCTAAAGTTATTTAATGCTTCCTCTCTAGCATATTCTATTTGGATGATGTTCAGTATCCGGGATTGCACTCTTTTATCATCTTCCATGTAATTGACCATAAACTCATAGGTGGGTAGCTTCAACATGATAGGAAAAATTGGTTTCTACCCATAAAATAGTAGGAATGGGGATGCCTTGAGACACTATTTGTATCTGGTTCTATCTTCCCATAAGGAATATTTTAGCAAGGACTACCATTCTTTGGGTTTATTTTCTATAGACTTATTGATGGCATTCATTAAATTTTTTTTGGTGAACACAACAACTCCATTACCCTAAGGGTAATAGTTTAAATCAAACTTAATGACTATTTGGTTATCATAGGCCCATTCAATAAATTTAGCTAATGCAAAGGTTAGACTATTATTACATACTAAAGATAGGGGTATCCCAAACTAAGTGTTAATATTTTCTTCTAAGAATTTGATAATGTCGATTGCTTTGCTATTCTTGGTGACTATTGTTGCAGTCCACCTAGTGAAATAATCCATGGTGGTGAGTTTAAATTTATGTCCAGTTGAGGAGTTGGGATTGATTACTCCTACAAAGTTGAGGCCCCATTATACAAATGGCTTCACTTAAATCATTGGTTGAAAAGGCATGGTTGCCTTTATCTCGTGTCAATCAAACTCTTGACATTGATGGCATGTTCACACATAAGCATGGGCATATTTGAATATGGTTAGCCAATAATAACCAACTTTCAATATCTTGTGTGTTTTGGTACACCTTGAAGGGTGACCACTTCCTAGTTTATCATGGAAATTTCTCATGATTTTAGTGGCTTTAGCTTTAGAAACACACCTTAAATAGATCCTCTCATAGTTTTTTATAGAGGGATCCTCTTTTGATCATGAAATGAGATGATCTCATCTTGAGGGCCCTTTTCTTCTCCCTTTTAAGGTGTGGGAACACACTCCATGCATCAAGTAGTGAATAATATCTTTGTACCAATCTTCTCTAGACACTTGACCTGATTCAACCTGTAAAACATGAATATGTGGATCAATATTTGTAATAAGTTGGATCAGACCTTGACCTCTAACTAACTTAGCATATTTTATTTCTAAGTCATATTCTTGGAGTTTGGTCTTCCACTTCTCTCTTTATTCTCCAAGTTTATTTTATCCCAGAATCAACTTGATAACTGGATCAAACACTATGGCATACATCTTGTTTTTTAGGATGTAGTGTCTAAACCTTTTTATAACATTTGCCAATGCATAGGCTTGTTTATCCAGAATAGGATAGTTAAGTTTTTAATTCTTCAAACTTGTGCTCATGAAGGCTATGGGGTGTTCTTTTTCATCCTCTTTCTGTGTTAAGACATCAACAATAGTGTGATCAGAAGTACAAGAGTATAGATAGAAATCTTTACTAAAATTAGGACTTGTCAGAATAGGGGATTGAACTATAACATCCATAATGTCTTGAAAGGCCTTTTTTGATTTATCAGTCCATTCTATCTTCTCACATTTATTTAGCATTGCATTGAGTGGTCTTATAATCTCTGCAAAACTAGAGATAAATTTCCCTAAGAAATTGATCTTTCCAAAGAAAGATTTCAACTCTTTTTTGCTATTAGTAACTTCCACCTTTGAAATTGCATTTATCCTATAAGGATCAATAGTCATACCTTCTTGGGTTATTACATGTCCTATAAGTTTTCCTTCAATTACATAGAAAATACTTTTCTTGGGGTTTAAATAAATGCCATACCTCCTATACTTCTCTAGCACTTATTCCAAATGCATCATGTGATCACCTCTATTTTTAGATAAAACTGTTAGATCATCTATGTAAATAATGATGCACTTATCAATTAATTTATGGAATGCATGGTCCATTGTTTGATATAAATTTAATCTTATGTTGATTAATATGAATGACATTCATTTTTAGGCAAACATTCCCCACTTAGTGGTGAAGGCATTTTTCATTCTATCGCTCTTATTCACTAGGACTTGGTTGTAGCCTAAAAAATCATTAATAAATGACATCATTCTAGACACACTTATAAACTTAATGAACTCATCCAAATATGGCAAGGGATAATTTTCCTTCTTCAAGGATCTATTAAAGTTTATGAAATTGACACAGAGTCTGATTTTTCCATTCTTCTTTTAGACTAGCACAAGATTGGCAACCCATGTCAAGTGCCATATGGGGAATATTATCCTTACATATAGAAATTTATTCACTTATTTATAAATCAAAGGTTCCAACACTAGATTTACTAGACTTTGTCTTTGATTGAAGGGTTTGTAAGCCTCTTTCAATGGGATAGTGTGAGTAATCACACTAGTATAAAATATCTTAGGATCATCATATGACCAAGAAATGACATCTTTGAACTTGGTTAAAAGGGAAAAGACTTCCTTAAGCTCTTTATTTTTGCAAACTAAACCAATGTTTAGACTTTTATTGTTCTCATGACTTCCCAAGTTAACTTGCTTGTAATCCTTCCTGCTCACCTTAGGTTCTTTATCTTCAATTATTTGCTTATCTAAATCAAACATCCTTTCCAAGGAGATGATATCTTTGGGTATTTAGTTCTCCTTGAATTTGATCACTCCATCCTCATTGTTTTTTTAACTTTTTTTAGAAATTTTTTCCTATTCATCAATGATGTGAGACTGAAATACGCCAACATTGCACATGAAGTTGATTATCTACCGATCAACATCAAAAAATTGGAGGTGATTGATGTTGTTTGGCATAGAGGGGCATGAAATTATCTCCATAATAAACTCCTATAAGTTTAAAGGCTTTAGAAGAACAAGGTTTTATAATGCTAAAGATAGAGCATCTACCAATTGATTCTGCTCCTTGGGCAAGGAAACAATATTAAATGAGTCAAAATACTCAATTAAATCCCAAGATCTAAACTTATACTTTCTTAGACAAGAAAGTTTACATTAATATCTACTTCTGACCTGATTAATAACTAATTTAGAATCACCATAGACTAACAATTAATTTGCCTTATGTTTGATTATAAACTAAATTCCTAAAATAAGAGCTTCATATTATACTAAATTATTAGTACAAGGGAACTATAATCTATAATAAGCTAGATACCATTTTATTTTAGGATTTTTCAGAATAATTTTGATGCAAGAACCTTGCATAGCTTGTGTACCATCAAAGTGAAATGTCCAGGGGCCTTTGATTTCTTATTTTGCCTTGCCATATGTAGTAACATTAGTGTTTTCCAAAGTGTAAACACCCAAGTCAAGGGATTGGTAATTTAAATTTTCATTCTTGGCATTATACTCTTTGGTCATGTATTTCATTTTGGGCTCCCACTTAATCCTGATTTGATTGGGAATCCCACACCAAGGTAACCACATGAGGGAATAATTAGTGGACATGTATCCATTTAGGGATTTAGTCCAATCATGACTCAACAATAGTCCATATGCCTTATGTATATCAATGACTTGAATGTCAATGAACTGTTGTATTCAAGGTTCATGGGTGAACTACATATGAATATTCAACAATTTTCCTACCACTTTCACTCTTGATTTTTTTCAATTACACCACTACCTTCTCTGATTTAATTAGGTTTAATCCAAATTTTTCACTAGCTAAAGCACCAAAATCAAGCAATAAATTATGAATATTCTTACCAAAGATTCTTACAATCAGTAGAAATTATGGAACTTCATGCTTACTTTTATACATTACCACATTTTCATGAGCCTATTTAGCTTTCTTGGAGCTAGGCTTTTCATTCAATTATTTCAACAACAAATCACATTGTTTGGTGATTTGAGTGAGCTCGTGCAATGTTATGTTTGATTTAATCTTATTCATATCTTACACTATGTTGTATCCACATTTTAATGTTGTGTAGGGAACTTCTATTGTTGGCTGACTCTCCTTACCTTTAGGGTGTGGATAATTATTGTTTGTCTTACTATCAAGAGGTGTATTTGGTTTATTAGGTGGGGTGGAATTTGTCAAATGTGGGTTCTAACCTTTAATTCTCAATTCATAGTTACTGTTAAGACCAAATTTGACCCTAAAAGTCAAATTGGGACCCCCATAGTTAAAAATTTGATTTTTAGAGGTTTATAAGGGGTTTATTATTATTTCATTTGAGTCATTTTAGGGGTCAAAATAGAGAATTTAATGACTTTTATTACCTATTTGGGAAATATAAAGGTTAAAAAATTTGATCTCACATGCCATGTGTCATACTATTCCTTATTCAACTATTCCTAATTGAAAAATGGTAGGTTCCTTAGAAAAGAGTAGTTTTCTTGGAGAAAAGAGGAATTTTAAAGAGGTGTATGGACTTTTATAGCCTCCTATAGTTGATAACATTTCAGGAGTATACCTTGGTATTCCATACACTCATTATAATGATCATTTTTATCATAATCTCAAAGAAATTAAAAAAAATGCTTCTCTTTCCTTTCACTAGGCTTGGCAAGAAAAAATGGTCTTTAGGATTGTACTTGGTATGGTCAGTATGAGATGTTTCAAGAAAAAATATCCTAGGGGTGTATTATAAACTCATTTAAATTACATTTTATGTTTTTTGGAATAGGAATGATGACATTTACTTTATGAACCATTCCTAAGAAGTTGACCTATCCAATTAGCTTGTTAATCTATGTACCTTATAGGTTTTGCCTTGGTTTGAAAAATACCATATAATATAGCTATTAGAATTGATCATATAGGTATTTTATTCTCCTCTCACATGTTACCCATACTTTTTTTAAGGTTTTTATTTAATTTTAAGATCCAATCACCTCAGGTTTGCATATTGGTCCGATTCTATGTAGTATGTAGGTTTTCACTATTTCCAACATCTTCATGTCTTGTTAAAGGTGTCAAAGGATGGTGATTATTTTTTTCCATGTTTAAAATTTTATTTAATTTCATTAAAATCTCATACTATAAATCAATCTTCCATATATTTATATCCACAAGTGAGAGGCAGTTAGTTCACTCCATGACTATCATGTACAGTCAACATAAAGTTGGTTTGAAGTCTTAACTCATCCATGGGGATATAATTATGTCCTTGAGGGGATAAATAAATTATCATAGAAAACTAAATCAAGTGAACTCATTTAATTATAAATATGAAGAATATAACAACTAACCAAAAACCACCATGGCAATATGAGGACTATAACAACTAACCATAAACCACCATGGCTTGGTCTGCACCATGGAATTGCACCTACATGTGTTTAAAAGGAATGTAACATTAAATAGAGGTTTCAAAAACTGGTTTCAAGATCTCCATGATGATAAACACCTATTTTAAGTATTGGTAAAGTGTCCAAGTTTGTCCCATGAGATCAAAACATACACATTGTCCATACTCAACCTACTGCTTGTATGTGAAAATGCCTACCTATAGGTCATAACATATAGATATGGAGTTATTGGTATAGAGAAGTTGAAATAAGTGATGGAACCCTTATTAAGGTATTAATATGGTGAAAATATCATGTTATACTCATTTTAAATGATGGATTGCTTAATAAGGTTGAAGGCTACCTTTAAAGGCCAAATGACTAATTTGGGGATCAAATCCCCAAAAGTGCAAAACAGAGCACCTAAGATTTTTGTTGAGATATTATAACAAGGTTACAAATAATTTTGATTCACCCAAGTTAACATACCTTATATCACTCACATATTAATTCAACTTGAAAAAGGAAGAGGGTGGCTTGGTCCTTTGGTTCTCTTTCTATAAAATCTCAAAAATGCACTTTATTGCATTGAGTTCTAACAGTGCCATCTATAGGTTTTGGGTCCCAAAGAAGCTTTACAATAGAAGGTTACAAAACAAACCATACCTTCATGTTATAATGGTTCATTATGGTTTAAAAGATCATTTTTTATCCAAATTATCATCAAAGGAGTTTGAATTGAAATGTCGTGAGCCTATCTACACCTACAAGATCCTAAAGACTCATATTCCCACATAGTCAAATGTATGTAACTGTAAACAAACAATGAATCAAAACATGGCTTCTAGGTGATGGCCTATCCCTAGAAAGGTGATTAATGGTTCAGATCATTTCCAAATGCCTCAAAGGAACCCAAGGTGATATGCAGGTCTTTTCCAAGATATAAGACACCTATAGGACCCCACATAGTCAATTATAGTTGATTGTGAGGGGCAAAAAGCAAATGGATTGGGATTATTACAGTGTATATAGTCCAAACATGAGTGAAAAAGTTTAAATCACTACTAAATGGTCATATAAGGTGTCATGGAATCTCATTAAATTTTTTTAAGGTCCAAACTATGCAAGGTTTCCTATAAATGACCCCCTCCAAAGCAAAACACAGTCTATTGTAACTAAGACAGATAGTGAGCAAATTTGGTGATTTTGAGTGTGAAAGTGCATAAGTATGAGGAAAAAGGTTTAAATAAATTTAAAATGGTATTAATAGACTCCAAATATTCATCTAATCACTATACTAAAGAATTAAACATACATGAACACCTACAGGTGTAGTATATTGGAACAAAACACAGTCAAATGATATAACTCAATCTTGAAGGTTTAAGGTGTATGAAGGGTACATGAAAAGTAAAAATGGTGAATGAATATTATATTTAATTCATTAAATTAATAATTTATTAGGGATATTTCATGGTTAATAAGGACCAAAATAGAGATAAATCCCTAAACAGTAACAGACAGTCCATTCCTTGAATCACTATGCACAGTCTACTCCACACAAGTCTATTTTGGATTTTGAATGAATTGGAAGATCTAATGACCAGATAAAAGGATAATTTTTTGTGTGGAAGGTCCTCACCACTTACATAAGACCATAAAATTTCCATTTTGTATAGGATAATAGGGGAATTACCCTCTATTTTGTCTTAGATAGAGGGCACTTCCCTAGGTTGCAAACCCTATAGTTTTGAGGATTGGTAAAAAAAGGGAGGATAATAAGTTGGTTGGACATTAAATATAGGTTTTTAAGGTTTAATAACATATAATAAAACATGATAAACCACGTACATAAATGAGGAACATCAATAGGGTACTCTATACCCCAAATATGCAAACAGGCTTGTTAGGTAGGTTTAAGCCTAAAAGCCAAATGGATAGTCATTTTCACTTCCACCTTGAGATGAGAATTATAACTAGTTGGAACATGTTTATAAGGTGAATTTGGATGTGTATAAGCTATTATAATTTAAATTAATCACAAAGAGGTCATATTGTGGCTTAAGACCAACTTAGGCCTATAGGAAAAGGAGAAAGGAGCTCGATATGATAACTTTAAGTGATTGTATCTCCCTTAGAACTATTTATGGAGATCCAAGGAGATAGGATGATTTAGATAGGGTCATAAAAAATCATTTTTGGAATTGATTTGAGAGTTGAATGCCATGTTTTATGAATAAATCTTAAGAGGTCAAAATTGTCTAAAACCCTTACTAAACCCTTGAAAGGACCTAATTGGGAAAATGTGGTTGGAGGGATATTAAAGTGAGATATTTTTACCATGAAAGTGATTGAAAATTTGATAGGACTCTTTCAAGCTCCTTCCCATCATTTTGAGTTGTATGGAACCCTATAGATGGAGTATAAAATAGGGTATATTTGACTAGTTTATGTGTTTTTCAAGTTTTAAAAGGTTACAAGAGATTCCAACAACATATAATGGAATATTAGGACTTAATATAACTACCCATGTCAATTACATGCCTCAGAACAACTCTTAAGTTCTTCAACAAGAGCTCTCATCTTAGCCAGTCAAAACTGGCATAGTGACCAAGCTAGTGAGAAGGGTGGAAAACTTCAAGTAAGATGATTTTAAGGTGTTATTGATGCCTATAAGGCCATGGAGATTATTTAAAAGTGGCACACACTCCATTTTTAAAAAAATCATAGAAAAATAATGTCTTTTTGGAATCCAAGTGTGCAAGGTGTGTGAAAGAGGAGTTTCTTACACTTCAGATAGTGATGGCTCATTTCCAAAAGTTTCCATATGGCTAGGAATGCAAAAAATTCATGGGTAATAATGTATGAAACCCTTACCTCTCATTAAAATTATTAAATCTACCCCTAGTTATTTTTTGGACGTTTAAACATGTATGAATGATGAAGGTAGTTTTCTGAGCCAACACAAGGAATTTCATGCCACTTTCCAAGAATTTCATTCCTTGTATGGACACTAGTACCTCCTAACCTTTAATGTTATATTTCACATCTTCTTCTCATGCATATGTAACTCCTTTTCTTATCTTGACAAGTGTCCTTGTGACCTTTGTATTTTTATCTTCACTTCTCTCTTTTAAGTTCTATAAGAACTAACCATTTTGGCCTTTGTAATCTAATACCACACCATGTATGGTAAATCCCTATTAATTTTGAAATTTTAATTGCATTAGACAATAAATTAATTCTAGTTTGGGTTCATATATCAGCTTTTCAAAGTAAGTGAAGAGATGTATGGTGAATGGTTAAGAGATATTCATCTATCCTTGATTGCTCTCAATCCTTCCATGTTTGATGCAAGTGATTCCATGCATAGCAAGTCATATGAAGTATTTTTAATTGTATGGATATTTTTTTAAGTGTACAATGAATCCTTTAGTATCTTCAAATAATATATGGTTCCACTTACCTTGGATAGTCTTCATGCATGCCACCCTCATATTGAAATATTGATGTTAGTGCATTATAGGACTCTTAGACTAGTGGTGTATGCCTTGTCTCTTTATGATAGAGTATGATCATCTTGTGGTAAACATCTTGGTGCATCACCCCATAGAATAGGTTTGATTTCATGAAAAATATAAATCTTTTCCCCACAAATAATCACTTAGTAAATGTGAAAGCATTTCAAGACACTTTCAAGGAGCTAGCCCTTAATTCTAGAGATTTATCTCACCAAATTGATTACCCACAACAAGTGAGATGTTTCCATTATGCCACTTAGATGAGGAGAGCTGAGACATCTCCTCAAAGGGTGCAAATCCAAGTGATAATAGTTTTTAGTACATTCAATGGGATTCTTAGTCTAAGAAGTTGAAAGATTTTTGGTGGTCTTTTAATACATCGGCCTTTGGAGGCATCTATCTAAACATCAATGGTGACTCTGAGATTACATCAGCTGATTAAGCAACCCATATATTCCTTTTGAAGATTATTTATTATAATTCCTTGTGTTCTTTCTTCCTAATGAAGTTTCATGGCTAACTTTGGTGTTGAGTATTATTTTACACAAGTTGGTGAGGTTTATCAATCTTTTGGCACTCATTATCAGCCTTGGTATGATCCTTACCAGCCTAATTATGATCCTGATATAGCTTATAACAAGTTGGTTATAGGACTAATAAGGATCATATTGGAGTTGGTAAGAATCATAAAAAGATTGGTAATATTAATCTTTAATAAGGCTATTATTCTAAACAAAAAGAAGATGAAGACTTGTGGCATCCTTATAACCCTTCATTTCCCTCTCCATATAGACACCATGTTGTTGGACAACCCTATTAGGAAGGCTACCAAGAAACCTATCAAGAAACACCTCTCTATCAATCCCAATATGAGCCCTATTATTCATACCATGATGCCTATCAACCTCAAGAGTACTCTTATGAGTCTTGTCATATAGAATCAGATGATTCCATGGACTGTACACAAAGATATTATTATCAATATGTAGTTCTCACTTATGTAGGTTTTTCTCTTTCTAATTATCCAAAGAATTCACTTCCCTATGAGCTTACTAGTGATTTTATTTTTCCTAAATCCACTCATAATCCTTCTCCTTCATCCCAAATTTCATCTCCAACTCATCAACCTTACAATACACCTCACATCCCATCTCCTTCACATGAGCCTATCCATCAACCTTCCACCTCACCCCTTCTTGAAGAGGAGCCTATAGAGAAAACTCAATTCATGGTTGATCAAGAAGATCTCATGAGTGATTATGAGGAATAAATCACCATAGGGACTCCCCTTGGTAAACAAAAGGACAATCCATAAATTTATGCCTCCATATTTGAAGGTATGTGTGTCCATGAAGCAAAATCTAATGCCTTCATTTTTTAGGGGATGTAAATCCATGAGGAATGTGGACAAGACTTGAAGAGAGAGGTATTTGAAGAAGACTCCATGTCTGATCATGAAGTTATGGATGACCATCTCAAGCATTAAGTGGAATGTACTATTAAGGATGAAGGTCAAGTCACTCCTCAAGAAGTGACAATCCTAAAAGAGTCTCATGAGAACAAGGTAAAGGAAATAGATCTTGAAGATGACATTCATGAAGAAGAAGATATATGGCATAATTTCAATGTCATATGCAAGGAATTTGATAATTTGGGTAAATATTGTTCTTCTCCAAAATATTGCATATATATTGACAAGTTTGTTGATGAGTCTAATAAACATGGTCTTGAGTGTTCAATCAAACATAAATATGGTCATTCTTCTAGTCAAGAACCTACTGTCATGAATCCATTTGATGATGTTAGTGTACAAAAAGTTATAGACATGGATAATGATGTTAAGGTAAATCTTGTTGTACTTAAAATATAGTCAAGATATTCAACTGAGGTAAAACCACATTTAAGGATTTGAGAACATGGTGAAGGAAATCTTGGTGCTTCTAAACAAAGCACATTATGTCAAGGAGGGGAGCAAGGCTGAGAGGACTATCATATTTTCAAACTTGCACATCAAAGGCCAAATACATGAGAAGGTTGAGACTATTTAGATGAAAGAGGAGTTCATTTCCATAGACAACCTATATTGAGCTATTTAGATCTCATTGAATATCATGTCAATGTCAAAGTTGGCAAACACCATGAAGAAGATAGAGGCATCAATGTTAAAGGTCAAAAGGCCACATGTCTCACTAAATCCTTCATGTCATGAAGCAAGCAAGGTTCCAAACTTCCCCTTTGATCTAGAAGGGATTTTTCATCTCAGGTTAGTTAGTGTTTGAGTTAGTTATTTAGTTTGGTGTGTGTGTGTTCCATAAGTGCTCATGAAGCATAAGTGTGTTTTTGCTTAGTTTCTTGTCTTGTGTGTTGCTTTTTGTTGATTTGTCTTGTGTTTTATATGTTATCAAAAGAAGAGTGTGTGTTAAAACTCATGCACATGTGACTTCATAGCCTAATGGACTGATAAGGCTACTGGTCTAGTTATTATAGTAGGCATTCTACCCCTATGAGTCACCAATTTGTTGACTAAATTTGACACTACAGGTCAAATTAGGACCCCTATAGGTAAAAAATTGATCTTTAGAGGTTTATAGTGGGTTTAGTATTATGTCATAGGGTGCATTATATGTTAATTGATGTCATTTAATGTTATATTAGCCTTGGTCATTAGTTTTATTAGTGAATATGTCCTTTTGAATCATTTTAGGGGTCAAAATAGAGCATTTAATGACTTATACAACCTTTTTGGGAAATTTGAAGGTTTCGAAATGTGATGTCATGTTCCATGTGTCCTATTATGCCTTATTAAATTATTCCTAACTAAAAAGTGGCAGGTTCCTCAAAAAAGGGCAATTTTCTTGGAGAAAAGAGGAGTTTTAATGAGGTGTACAGACTTGTACAGCCTCTTATAGTTGATGACATATTATGAGTGTCCCTTGGTTTTCCATACACTCATTATAGTGATTATTTTTATTATAATCTCAGAGAAATGAAGAAACCCACTTCTCTTTCCTTCCACTAGGTTCAACAAGAAAAAATGGTCTTCAAGTTTCTACTTGGTATAGTCAGCATGAGATGTTTTAGGAAAAATGATCCTGGGGTGTCTTATAAACTCAATAAAATTCCATTTGATGTTTGGTTATAGAGGAATGGTGACCTGTACATTATGAACTATTCTTAATACGTTGACTTATCTAATTGGATTGCTAATATGTACACCCTATAGGTTTTGCCTTGGTTTGAATAAGTCCATAAAAAAATTATTTTAATTGATCCCAAAGGTCTTTTAATATCCCCTCACATGTTCCCCGTACTTTTTTTCAAGTTTGGAGTTGATTTGAAGAGCCAATCACCTCAAGTTTTCAGACTAGTCCCATTCTATGTAGCAGGCAGGTTTTCATTATTTCCAACATCTTCATGTCTTATTAATGGTGTCAAAGGATGGTTATGGTTTGTTTCAATGTTTAAAATTTTGTTTCCGTTAATTCTAATCTCATCCTCCAAATCAATCCTCCATAGAGTTTCAGCCACAAGTGAGAGGCAGTTGGTTCACTCCATGATTGTCATGTATAGTCAATTGAGAGCTGGCCTGAAGTTTTTAACACTTCCATGGGTCTATAATTATGGCCTTACAAGGATAAATACATTATTATAGAAAAATAAATCAAATTAATACATTTAATTGGTAATATGAGGACTGTAACAATTAACCATCAACTGCTATGGCTTGGTCTGCACCATGGAATTATACCTACAGGTGTTTAAAAGGAATATCACATTAAATAGAGGTTTTGAAATTTGGTTTCAAGATATCCATGATGATAAAAACCCATTTGTAGGATTGGTAAAGAGTCCAAGTCTACCCCATGAGATCAAAACATACACATTTTCCATACTCAGCCTACTACTTGTATGTGAAAATGCCTACCTATAGGTCATAGCATAGAGATATGGAGATACTAGTACAGAGAAGTAAAAACAAGTGATGTAACCCTTCTTAAGGTCTTAATATGGTGAAAATATCATGTTAGAATTATTTGAAAGGATGGATTGATTAAAATGGTTTAAGGCTACCTTCAAAGGCCAAATGACTAATTTGGGGATCAAATCCCCAAAAGTGCAAAATAGAGCACCTGAGCTTTTTGTTGAGATCATATAACAAGGTTACAAATAATTTTGATGCACCCAAGTGAACATAAATTTTAGATATCACATAGTGTTTCAACTTTAAAAATTAAGAGAGTGGCTTGGTCCTTTTGTTCTCTTTCTATAAAAGCTAAAAATGCACTTTATTGCACTGAGTTCTGTCAGTGCCACCTACAGGTTTTGGGTCCCAAAGAAGCTTTCCACTTCAAGCTTGAAAAAAAAACCATACCTTCATGTTAGAATGGTTATATATGGTTTAAATGATAATTTTTTATCCAAAGGGTCATCAAAGGAGTTTGAATTGGAATGTAATGAGCCTATCTACACCTACAAGATCCTAAAGTCTCCTTCTCCCACACAATCAACTGTAAGTGACTGTAGGCAAAAAATGAACCAAAACATGGCTTCTAGGTGATGGCCTAGCCATAGAAAGGTGAGTAATGGTCCAGGTCATTGAAAAAAGGCTCAAATGATCCCAAGGTGATATGGAGGTTTTTTTCAAAATAGAAGACACCTACAGGACCCCACATAGTCAACTATAGTTGATTGTGAGGGGTAGAGAGAAAATGGATTGGGATTCTTAACGTGTATATAGTCCAAACATGAATGAATAAGTGCAAATCACTAAAAATGGTCATATAAGGTGTCAAAAAATCTCATTAAATGTTTTTAAGGTCCAAACTATGTAAGGTTTTCTATAGATGACCCCCTCCAAATAAAAACATAGTATGTTCTAACTGAGACTAACAGTGAGCAAGTTTGGTGATTTTGAGTGTGAGTGTGCATAAGGATCAGGTAAAAGGTTAAAATAAATATCAAATTTTATTAATAAACTCCAAATATTCCTTTAATCATTATACTCAAGACTTAAACATGTATTAGTACCTACAGGTGTAGTATATTGGAGCAAAACACAGTTAAATGATAGAACTCAGTCTTGAAGGTTCAGGGTGTATGAAGGGTACGTGAAAATTCAGAATGGTGAATTAATATTGGATTTAATTCATTATGGTCATGATGTTTCAGGGATATTTCATGGTGAATAAGGACCAAAGTAGAGAGAAAACCCCAAACAATAACAAACAGTCCATTCATTGAACCACTATGCACAGTCCACTCCACACAAGTCTACTTTGGATTTTGAATGAATTGGAAGGTCTAAAGACCTAATAAAAGGCTGAATTTTTTTTTGGGAGGTGATAAAAACTTGAATAAGAACCTAAAATTTCTATTTTTTCTAGGAGAATATGGGAATTACCCTTTATTTTATCTCAGATAGAGGGCATTTCCCTATGTTGTAAACCCTGAAGTCTTGAGGATTGGAGACAAAAAGGAGGACAATAAGTTGGTTGGAAAATAAAGATAGGTTTTTAAGGTTTAATAACATATAATAAAACATTATAAAATATGTACATAAAGGAGGATCATCAACAAGGTACTCTAAACCCCAAATATGCAAACAGGGTTGTTAGGCAGGTATAGGCGTATAAGCCAAATGGAAAGTCATTTTCACTTCCACCTTGAGATGATAATTATAAATAGTTATAACATGTTTTTAGGTGAATTTTTATGTGTAAAATCTATTATAATGTATATTAATCACAAGGAGGCCATATTTTGGCTTAAGACCAACTCAAGCCTGTAGGAAAAGGAGAAAGGAGATGAATATGACAAATTTAAGTGCTTCTATCTCCCTTGGAACTTTTAATGGAGATAAAAGGAGATAGTATGAGTTATTAAGGGTCCTAAAAAATCATTTTTTGGCATTGAGTTGAGATTTTAACATTAGGTTTTTATAAACAAAGCCTAAGTGGTCAAAACTATCTAAAACCCTTACTAAACCCTTGAAAGGACCTGATTGGGAAAATGAGGTTGGTGGGATATTAAAGTGAAATATTTTTACCATGAAAGTGATTTAAAATTGTAGAGGAATATTTTAGGCTCCTTCCCATTATTTTGAGTTGTACTGAACCATATGGATAGAGTACAAAATAGGGTATTTTTTACTATTTTATGTGTTGTACAAGTTCCAAGAGGTTTCAAGATATTCCAATCACATTTAATGGAATATTACAAATTAAGATAACTTCCCCATTTCAATTAAATTCCTTATAAAAATTCTTAAGTGCCTCAGTAAGAGCTCTCATCTCAGCTAGTCAAAATTAACATAGTGACCAAGCTAGTGAGAAGGGTGGAAAAGTTTAAGTAAGCCAATTTTAAGGTATTATTAATTACTCTAAGGCCATGGAGAGTATTTAAAAGTTTAATCCACTCCATTTTATTAATTTTAATATAAAATTTATGCCTTTTTGGAAGCCAAGTGTGGAAGAGGAGTTTTTTAGACTACATATGGTGATGGCTCATTTTCAAAAGTTTTTAGATTTATAGGAATGAAACCAATGCATGGGGAATCATGTATTCAACCCTTCCCTCTCATTTAAATCATTAAATCTAATCCTATTAAATTTTTGGATGTTTAAATAGGTGTGAATGATGAAGGCAGTTTTCTGAGCCAATACAAGGAATTACATGCCATTTTCCAAGAATTTGATGCCTTGTATGGACACTTATACCTCCTAACCTTGCATGGTCCATTTAAAATATTATTCTCATGCATATGTAACTCCTTTTCTCAGCTTGACAAGTGTCCTTGTGATATTTGGAATTCTATCTTCTCCTCTCTCTCTCAAATTTTATAAGAACTAGCCTTTTTGGCCTTTCTAATCTAATACCACACCATGTATGGTGAAGCCCTACTAGTTTTAACATTGTAATTGAATTAGAAAATAAATTAAATCTAATTTGGGTTCATATATCATCTTTTAAAAGTATGTTAAGAGATGTATAGTGAATGGTTAAGAGATATTCATCTATCGTTGCTTTCACTCAATACTTCCATGTTTGATGCAAGTGATTACTTGCCTAACGGGTCATATAAAGTGTTGTTAAGTGTATGGATATGTTCTTAAGTGTACAAGGAAGCCTTTAGTATCTTCAACTGATCTATGGTTCCAATTACCTTGGATAGTCGTCATGCATGTCACCCTCATATTGAAATATTGATGTTAGTGCATTCTAAGAGTCTTAGATTAGTGTTGTATGCCTTGTCTCTTTGTGATAGAGTATGATAGTCTTATGGTAAAAATATTGGTACATCACCCCATAGAATAGGTTTTATTTCATGAAAAATCTAACCTTTTTTCACATAAATAATCAGTTAGTATAGATGAAAGCATTTCAAGACACATTCAAGGAGCTAGCCCTTAGTTCAAGATATTCTTCTCACCAAATTGATTACCCACAAAAAGTGAGATGTTTCCATTGTGCCACTTAGATGAGGATATCTGAGACATATCCTCAAAGGGTATAAATAAAAGTGACAATAGTTACTCCTTTAAAAATTTTGGAAAGCATGGGCCTCCTCAACATTGTCTTCAGGCTCATTTTCATCTTGGATGGGAAATTCATGTCTCCATATTGAGGACTATATATTGAGCTCTAAAAACATCATTTTTATTATTTGAACCTTTAACATTTCTTTGATCATTATTATTCACCTCAAATCCCTCCATTTATCTCTAAATGGATTTAAATGCATGATAAAACTTAGCACATTCTAGTTCTTTATGTCTGGCTATATTATGCACTCAACACCAATTGGGCAAGGCTAACTCATAAATATTGATCTCAATAAATTTTCTCAAAGGGTGCTCATTATTGTTTTTAGGCCCATTGAATGGTATGTTATATCTTTAGAAGTTATAGTTTATGTTATAACTCTCACCAGCATTTCCCATCTATTTATTGAGATCCAAGAAATCATTAACGAGTTTTTAAATAGTCCTTTGTATTAAGTCTAATTCTATATTTAGAGGCTTTGAGTTCTTGCTTTGGGTTGTATTCTGAACATTGGTGTTATTTATAATCACCATTATTTGACTAAATTTTTTCTAGGGATGTGCTCTAGAATTTTCTTGGTTCAAAAATCCTAGCTATTGGTAGGGTGTAGCATGGCTCAACAGAAACTGGTTCATCACTAGAAGTTGGTTTAATGCATGCATGTTATGATTCATGTTAGGGAGGAAATTTAGAGAAAGCATGGTTAGATCAAAATTTGATATAACAAAGGTAGGATGACCTTTTGGGTGCATTTAATCATCAATATGGATGGCTTCAGCATATGCCAAAGGCAATATGTCAATGTTCAAGGCTCTTCTTAAGAAGACAACTGTCATTGGGTCTAAGGAATTCTTGTATATTTCTAGAGCTAAATCGTTTACTAACTTATAGGGTATAGATATCAAGGTATACATCTTTTGGAAACTTGCATTGAATTTTATAATTGGTTCCTTCATGTCCCTTTTAAAGGTGGTAAAATTTTGGTACACAAATCTGAAGCTTACTATGCTAACAAATTGGGAAATAAAGGTATCATTAAACTAAACCCATCATGTGATGGAATCTTTGGGAAAGTTGAGAAACCAATCATAAGTTGCATCTCAAGATGTAAAGGGAAAGAGACAATAGGACCATCCTCATGAATCACATTAAGTAGTCTTCAATATGCCTTAAAGGATTTTATATGCTTTTTAGTAATTACTCTATTGATAGGGGTAAAGAGAGGCAAATATTTATTTAGATTCTTGGATAGATCATACATGGTTCCAGGGACATTGATGGATACACCATCTTACCATGCCATGACTAGAAAGAGGGGTTATAAATTTGGGTTAGATGGGGAATTTGGCTTGGTCCTAGACTTTCTACACCTACCTTTATCCACTCTATCCATTCTATGGGGTTTTAAGGATGTTAAAGGGACCTTGGGTTTAGATCGAGATCTGGTTCTAATCCTAGGCAACTCTAGGATGTAAAAAAGGTATTGAGAAATATTGTAAATATCAGTCAATCTTTGAGGATTCAAGCCTTGTAACCTCAAATTTCTCAATACTTGCATAAATATCATTAGTCATGCACATTAACCTATAAATATTAGTGTTAAACTAGTATTTCAAAGCAATTCTTAATCTAATTTAACAATCCAAGAGTGCTTAATAACTTCAAAAAATCTTAACATGTAGTTGTGTAAAGGTTCACTTAGTTCCAAATGAATTAGAGAAAATTTGATCTCAAATTTCTAGGTCTAGTACAAACGAGGTTCCAAAAGTTGATCTTTACATAAATTCTTACAGATATTCAAACTATTTACCAATTTTATGTGAATTTTTGAAAATATGACTAGAATAACCTTCAATATGTGTAAATGATGGGTTATTCCACCTATATTTTCACAAATTTAGACAAATATCCAAGTTATTTACCAAATTTATATAAATAGACACTATCTTTGGTGAAATCCTTCAAAGAGTGTAAATATTCCTACAAAGAATGCAAAGATTCATGTAAAGAATGCAACTCCTTAGTGTTTTTAACAATATTTGGATACTTTGAAACAATTATGCATATATTTAATGAATCACACTAAAATTCTACAAAGATGCATGAAATTAATTGCATAGAGGCCATCCTTATAACACCAACTTGTCCCTTCTTGTTGATGCACTTAATGTGCTCCCTATGTCACTAGGGAATGGGGGGAAAGTAAGAATTTTAAGTCCTATAAGACTTGGGGCTTGAGTTGTTTATACAACTACTATGAGAAATAGCAAATAATAGATATATGGTCACCACATAGAAGTCTACAAGTAGACCCTGTTGTAAGGACAATAGATGTTACACAATGACACATTATTCTTGCTAATATTTGTGGAATTATTTTAATCTTTTCCAATCATTACCCAAAATATAAACAAACAATGGATGTTTGTAGAATGAGATAAGCTAAAGTGAGTCATGGGTAGATCCAAGGTTAGGTAGGGTAAGGCAAAAAAGAGAATTTGCTTAAGATGATCAAAAGAACCAATTCTTCTAACTTCTATGACAACACATAAAGCTAGCATCTACCAACTCTAGTGTATTACTCAAATCTAAATAAATGGAGTTGAAGCATCAAAATAAAATAAATTCATATATATAGAAGCATACATTGCACAAATATTACTCATTCATAGTAAATTGTATAGTACATTTAGTTGCAAATAAGATGAAAATAGAGCATGTATACCAGTAAAATTGTTAGCCTAGCTTTAAAATCAATCTAAAATATGCATATATTTAATGTTATTAACAAATTAGTCAATAAGAAATAAATGAGTAGTCATATAAAAGCGTGAGGAATAGAAACTACAAAAATACACAATCAAGCACTTCAGACAAACTTTTGAATTCTTGGCTCTTTTGTATTAATTCTTATAACAACTAGTTTTGATTACAAATGTGGGGGAAAACCCCTATATATAGGCCAAAAAAAGGCCTAAGATAAGTTTACGTGGGCCCAAAAAAGGTTCCCAAACATAGCCAAGTGGCTAAAATTCTATGCATTACAATGGAATATCCTTAATTCAAATTTACAAAACATAATGGAATATTCCCTAAGGTCTTGGAGAGGGTTGTTGGATAGCTTGTTGTTGTTGCCTCTATTTATTATTTTCATCTTCTTTCATCCATAATTCTATGCAAGATTAGTAATACATGTCTATCTGACTAAAATCTAGGATCATAAGCTAAAACAAGTTAGGTATTTCTTGAATCAGCCTACCGTGTTTTATAAGTATTTGCATCAGTGCTTCCTCAATGGCATCTACTTTCTCCAGTCTCTAGTTGTCAAAAGCCATAATACTCATTACCTCAATAGCTATCTTTGCAATATCAATATCCTACTAGAACTTGGGAATGAATACCTTCATCTAGGCCTTCAATTCTTGATCATCCATGAAGGTGCCATTAGGTTTGGTCACCCTAGTGACGATGGCATCTTTTAACAATACTGATATCTTGAATTCTATCTTTTCCAAGGATGTAGTTGCATGCTTGACTTGATTTAACTACCTCTTTAATATATTTATCCTATTTATCAAGATGGTCTCTATAGGAATAATATCCTCAAGTGGTAGAACCTTGAGGTCTAGGAACTTATTACTTCTTTCAACTCTATCAAGTTTTCCAACTTGGTATCATAGAGTGCAAGTTTTTGGTCAAGTTTAATGACCACCTTAGATTGCAGGGTTCCATCTTCCTACTTCCTCTTCATGATTTTATACAAGTTGAAGACATTGATAAAAATATTTATTGTTTTAATTATAGTTCCTTCTAGCACAATAGGCAATGCTTGTTCCTTCAACGTTTTCAACTCTTTTTGCATCCCCTTCATCAAGGCTATTTTGGATTCTACTCAGGCTTAAACTATGGACACATGGTCCTCTGCATATTCATTCACCTCTTTAGGGCCAATCTTTCCCTTATAAAATTTGAGAGGGATTCTTCACTCTTATGAGCCATAGCCTAGCTAGACTATGGATATTCAAATGCCTCCTAACCACCCTCTTCATCATGATAGTGGTAACATTAAACCTCATGCCAATTTGGGGGGCAGAGAGGATTACCTGAGGCCTCTCTTATCTTGATACCTATATCATGTCTCTAACCAGATTTCAAGTAGTATTAGGTGTTGGCTATGTTAGAGGTGGCTAAAATGGAGGTGCCTAGGTAGAGGAAGAGGCCAAAGCTATAACAAGGATGTACAAGTTCATTAGGTCTAATTTCTCAAGTGTGTTAAATATATATCTTATAGGGACCATGATAAGAATCAATGAATCCAACTTTAAAGGCATGCTTACCTTAGCAGTTGCAGTAATGTTGAGTGGATTTTGAAAGGTGAATTGATTTGAAATGGGTTTTAATGGCTTCATAGGCATAGGGGATCCAATTACAAGTGAGGCACTTGATGTGGTTACCTGGGAAGAAGTAATATGTGCAGTGGCATGAGTAATAAAGTGGGGAAAGGTAAATATAAAGGAAGTACAATTTTAAGTCAAGCTATTATCCATTAAGGATTGGGTAGTGGTAGTTGTAGTAGCTAATAACATTGGAGCCAATGGGGAAACAATGGTAGGGGGAACAAAAGTGGGAGTAAAAGTAGAATCAAAAGTACTATCAATTGAGAAAGAAGGTATTGTGAGAGTAATTACATTAGGAGCCATTACCTCAAGGGTGTTTTGAGGTGTTCTTATGGGTTTTACAGTAGTCATTTGAGGATTTGTTGAAGGTATTGAAGTAATGGTAGATGAAAAGATTAATGTAGGCCCTTGGGAGGGGTCAAGTTGGTTTATGGATACTCCTTGCTCATATCTTGGAGGCAGACCTTTACTACTTGAGGTAACAAGTAATGGAGGTCTGCATGGTCTAATCCTAATAAGCAGAACATTATCTTCTTCTTCCTCTTCCTACCCTTATTCATAATCTACATCAAATATACTTCCATGAATTGGTGGTGCTCAGGACTTTATAATGTCTTCCTTCTTCTTCTCTCTGTCTAGTCTCATTTCTAGCTCAATGTCTTTCCTTGTGGCATTTTTGAGAACTACCTTGTCATTCATCACATATTTGTATATCCATTCATGCACTTCTTCCTAATGCTTATACTCCATAACTATTGTTGTTCCCAAAATTTGTCACTCCTTTTTGGGACAACTATGAACTATTTTGGTCCTACAGGCTAAAATTCTCTCTTCCCTTCTCAAAAATTGTTCTGGGCATTCAAATTCTCCATTTTTCAAGCTTTTTCAGCTAACAGACTCTTTCAAAGCTCGAGAGACTTATATAAAACTATGAAATCTATAGGCTAGGTTCTACAGACATATTTCTATGGACTCTATAGGCTGGGTTTTATAGACTAGTTTCTATAGACTCTGTAGGTTGGTTTCTTGGTTCTACAGACTAGTTTCTACAGACTCACTTCTACAAACTCCGTAGGCTCATTTCTATGGACTCCATAGGCTTATTTCTATAGACTTCATAGGCTCATTTCTATGGATTATATAGGCTCATTTCTATGGAATCTACAGGCTCATTTTTACAAACTCTACAAGCTCATTTCTACAGACTCTATAGGCTCAATTCTATGGACTCCACAGGCTCATTTCTATGGACTCTACAAGAAAGAAACAAGTTCCCAACACTTAGGCATTTTCAAGGTCAGTCCAATCGAACATTTCAAAGGAGTCTTCCAAAAGCCTAAAAGACAAGTGCCCTTGCAGAGGGCACTTAGGAGCCAAAAGGACCTTTGTGACTTTTTTGAAAGGCAATTTTTGAGATCAAATAGCCCTTGCGGAGGCCAGGTGATCAGCAAAATGGACCGTTGCAAAAGGCTGAAAGGGTAAGGTTTTCTTTGGAAAAGTGAACAAGGCAAAAAATTTGGAATTCCTTTAGATTTGTTCAAGGTAAAAGATAAGGAAAATTATTTTGGACAAAAAGTCTAAAGGAATTCCTTCAGACTTTTGTCGGAAGGAATTCGCTTGAAAGAAAAAATCCTGAGGGAAAGTGACTAAGGCAAGGGAAGATTTCCTTCAGACAAAATGTCTAAAGGAATTGAAGCTGAATGACCCTAAAAAACCCTAAAGGGCATGTACCCTTACGGGGGGCTCTCACCAACCAGAAAATAGACCTTTCTCAAGAGCCCAAAGGGCAGGTACCCTTCAAAAGGATTCAAAGACTAAGCTCAGACAAAGGAAGTCTAAAGGAAATAAAGCTGAAGGAATTGACCAAGGGGTGATGGGCCCATAGACATCAAAGTTGAGCACCATGAACTAGCCATTGGAATCTAGACATCTGATGATGCCCCCACAGATGTCAAATTTGGGGCAATAAACTAGCCGTTGGCTTTCAAATGGCAACGGGTGAGTGAATGTCAACTTTATGGCAATAAAATAGCTATTGATCTTTAAAAGCTTGAGTGTAGACCTGAATGGATTAAAATCCCTGAAGGCCAAAAGGAAGAACTGTTGAGAGAAGAGTGCAAAGAGCCAACAAAGCTAGGAATACAGCCCTGAGAGCTCAAATTCTAGGAAAAGACAAAACTAGGAAGAGACAAAGCTAGAAAAAGACAAAAATTCAAAATAAAATTAGTGACCAACTGAAGAGGGAACCAAAAGAGCTAGCCAAAAAGGGAAAAGATAGCCTGAGAGCTCAAATTGTGACATGAAAGAGGGAAAGACCAGAAATATTTGTGCAGGAGTTATTCCAATAGGTGGAACAATCCACCAAGTAGATATTTGAGCTTATAAACATTAAACATGGGGCCTATTTTTCTCCCTTGGAGTAAAGGTGAAGTGGACAGTTGCACAGATATCAAGTGATAGACTAGATGACCCAAGCCTAGGAGAAGACATTTGAGATGAATTAACATGCTACAGTTAAGGTAACCACCCTATTCTACTATAATCCCTTGACAAAATTGAAAATGCATTTAAGGCATTGAATGCGACATGGGCCTTTCCATGGAACAAAGTGCCAACTATTTTTAGGCTGATATATATTGTAAATCTCTTCTTTTCACCAGAGAGATCTCTTTGGTTATAGAAGCAAAACTCTACCCAAATTGAAAGGTGATTACTAAGACATTGAGCTTCGATTATTGATCATATTTCTTTATATGAATGAGAAAGCAAGTTACTTTCAGACTTTGTGCTTTCATAGCTTGTGTCATTTTAGGAGATTGTTCTTATGTATGTTTCCTGAATGCATTCTTGTTCATTTTATTGAAATAAGTAGAACCAGTGGAAGTAATCAGGAAGGTGTCCTGAAGCCAACTGTGGGAAGACTTTGTGCTACCATAATTGACTTTAGTGTGTTTGTCTATTTTCTATTTTTGTGTAAAGGACCTTGGGATGACTTTGTGCCCTCATTGTCCTTCATATTTCACTCTTAGGCAGTTGAGGTGCAGACTTTGTGCTACATCTTAGTCTACTAGTTACTACGCCCCTTTGTTACCAGTTACTTATTACCTACCAAAAAGAACTCCAGCTATTTATTATAAGACCACTTATGAAAGAAGAGAAGTGCCTTCAGTGTTTTCACCTAGATTTCTCCTTTGTCTGTGAACATAATCTCTAAAAAAGGAGAGATGGATGGTGTTATTCTACCCTAAGTGTTATTTTTTGCATATATATAGTATATAGCTCTTCATAGTTATAAGGGAACCTCCCCTTGATGAGAGGAGAGATTTGTCCCCTTTTGATGTGGTAAACCTGCACATCTGGCTGACCCATCTCCCTATGCTATGGTTGAAGAGACATATTTTGCCCATCAGTTAGCTAGTGACAAAATATTCACCCAAAAGTTTTTGGTGACTCCGCTGGGGAAAAACAAGTAGCTTGAAGCCTCAAGCTTCAAGCTGAAGTAGGGACAATTATTTTCCATTCTTATTCTACAATCTGAAAACTCCACACTATCAAGAAGCTAGAGAGCCCAAGGTGTTGTTGACCCTATTTTTGAGTTGGTGCAGTAAGGAAATTTTGATTTGTTTCCTCCACAACTTCAAGTTCAATGAACTAGGAGTCTCCCTCCTACTAATACCAAGTCACCTCTACAAGGTAGAGCTTATTTTTCTGCTATCAATAGAGTTTCGCCTATACATACTCCACCCAAATTTGTTATCCCCACTTTCCATAATAAAATCATGGTAGTTTAAGGCCCCTGAGGTAACTCTTTTGGCCCACTCAATCTAACTCCACCTCTACATGAGCTTCCACGTAGTTCAAGGAAGAATTTTCTCAAATTCTTTGGTGATGGGAGAGTTCACCCTAATGAACACATTGAAGCCTTTAGCATAGCTTGTGGTGTGATAGGTATGGATTATGAGGACATAGTAGTTAGACTATTTGTGGAAACATTGTAAGGTACTGCTACAGACTAGTTTTATCATCTGTAGGCCTAAGCTGTCACTGACTAGAAGACCCTCAAAGCTAAGTTTGAAGCAAGGTTCAAGCTTACACAAGATGTGCATGCCGTGTTGGCCCAACTCACATAGATGAAGAAAGAACCTCATGAACCTATGAGGGACTTCATTGCCAAATTTAACAAGCTAAGAAATAGGATCCCTATAATTACTTAGCCAACACCAAAGAACCTTAAATATTTCTTCATCAACTCATAGTTAATTGAAGTGAGTTTTATGCTGAGACACGCTAGCCACATAGACCTTGATGTTGCTCAAGATTTGGCCATTGAGGTGGAAGATGATCTCATCTTGGTAGGGAAGATAAGGATAGATCCTAACAGAGGTAAATCTTCTTCATCTTTTGAATATCTATATATAGGCACCACTGATCCAATGGTGTAGAAGCTAGAAAATGAGTTTATTTCTCTTAGAAAGCAAATGGTGCAAGGGATGTCATCTGCTCCTTCGTACAGGGATACAACAAGGAGGACATTCCCCAATCAGTCATTCCAAGGCAATGCTGCCAGGAATCAAGGGTAGCTAAATCATCTTCCTCTCATTTAGGTAAAATTGGCCATTGAAGCACCTCCAAACAATTCAGTAGTTGGATATCTTGAATTAGAATCAGATTTCTCCTTCCAGCCTAAATTAAATCAAGAAGATGACGCTAATCTCTTCACAGAAGGAGAAGAAGAATTAGCTGGCGACTCCAACATTAGTTTTTTGAATTACCAGGATGAACCTAGAAGTGAAGGTAAAGTAGTTGAGGGATGATATGTTGTGTTCACCTAGTCCAAGAATCAGTCAACCCAATAAGCTGATAAGAAAAAAATAGAGGAGCAACCTCAACCTGTAATTTCAATTTCCAAATGAGGAACTTCTCTACCTTTCCAGCCAAAGGATCTGGTGATTGCTAAAAAATTAAGTACTCCAAACTTGCCTTCACCTTCAACTTCAAATTTATAGATCAATCATCCCCCTCCTAAAAACTAGACAGACAAACTCCCTTCCCTTATTCATAATTCATTTCAGACATTTGACATAGTCGACCATGTCAAGAAAACTAAAATTCAAATGTCAAAATTTGAGTTCCTACAATCCAACCCTGAGCAGTTGGATAAGTTAGTGGAATGTGTGAGGAATTAAACCATCCCTATAGGATCAATTGTTCCAAGGGTGACTCCCACATCCACCCATAATAACCTTGTCATTACTCCTCATACTGCTCCCAAAAGGACTGAACCATTTTATGTCTCCCTGCTGATAAATGGACATCAACTGAACAATTGCATCATAGACTCAGGTGCACCAAACAATGTCATACCTACCAAACTAGCTAAATCCCTTGGTCTCACACTAACCAAGACATTTGGGAGATGTTTTTCCATGGAGAAAAAACAAGTGCCACTGCTGGGATAAATTAAAGATGCCTAATTTGCATTTGAAACATTCCTAGAAAAGAGAATCAAAATGGTAGTGCTGGTGGTCGACGTCCCAGCCTCATATGACATCCTTCTTGGAATTTTTTTTTGCAAGGATGTTGGTGGCAAGTTAAGCATGGACCTTTCTGAAGCAAGGATCTTGATTAAAGGTGTCATGCAGAGGTTGCTCCCTGAGAAGGAAGCAAAATATGTGGTCACTAAAACATCAACGCCTGAAGCTCAAATTCTATTTGAGTCTTCAGGTGTGGGTAATTACTTCCTAACTATAGAGAATGTTCCCATCTTAGCTGATGAAACCTCTAAAAATGATAATCTAAAAATTAGTTCAGATAAAATAGCAGAAGACATGAGAGAGCACTGTGCAAGCCCAAAGGAACTCTCCCCTCCACACAAGGAGAAATCTAAGGAAAAATCAATTTCAAATGAGGTATGGATACTAAAATTTGATGGCAACTATTCCTCTACCAATTCAAGAGTTGGGATTGTGTTGATATCTCCTCAAGGAGATATTTGTCCTTCATCATACAAATTAGAGTTTAGCAATACTAACAATACTGTTGAATATGAATAGCTACTTCTTAGATTAAAGGCCACTCAAGACAAGGGCGTCAAGTTCCTTCATGCTAAAGGAGATGTTGAACTATTGGTTTGTTAGGTGAGGAACCCATACCAAACCAAAAATAAGAGATTACTCCATTACCACAATCTAGTTTGGGATCAAATTGAAAACTTTGATACTTTTAGCATCTCTACAGTTCTCAGGGAATTCAATGACCAAGATGATGCTTTGGCTATTTCAGCAACTCTTTTGGTTCCTCACCCTGATTTTAAAGGAGACAAGTACACTATCAAATTGGTCTTTTGACCAAGTGTGCCTGACAATACAATTCATTGGCAAGTGTTCAATGGTGAAAACCAGATCATTGCCTTTTTAGAACAAAAAGGCAGCTTTGAACAACTTCACTTCAAAGGCAGTGAGCCTCAGAAGCTTGAACCAGCCTTTGAATCAAATTCAGATGTAGGTGAAGAATTCCTACAACTTAAAGAGAATAAAATTCCCAAAGGATTAGTTTCCCTTGAGAAGTTGTTTGACAAGTATGACATGTTTGTCAAATAATAACAAATGGATTCAAGCTCCTCTTAGGAGTCTGATCAGATAAATTTGGGTACCAAGGAAAATCCCAAGATAGTGAACATTGGGAAGTGTTGCACTCCAGAAGAGAAGTTCAAATTTGCTGCTTTGCTCTGCCAGTACATGGATGTCCTAGCATACTCTTATGATGATTTGAAGTCACTCAGGCCTGATGAAATTCACCATGAAATTCCTCTCAAAGATGATTCGGTGCCTTACAAGCAAAAATCCAGCCAGAACAATCCAAAGATATCAGGTACTATTCTGTTTGATATACAAAAAATGCTGAATGATAGGATAATTTTTCCAATCCATCATTCCACATGGATTACAAACATAGTACTTGTGAGAAAAAAGAATGGCAAAATTCACGTCTGTGTGGACTTCAGGAATTTGAATCAGTCATCCTTAAAGGATAACTATCCTCTACCCATCATGGATCAATTTATTTAGACGGTGACCAGTTCAAAAATGTTATCAATGTTAGATGGCTTTTCAGGATACAATCAAGTCAAAGTTGGTGAAGCAAACTAGCATAAGACTGCCTTCACCACACCTTGGGGCACCTTTGCATATTGAAGAATGCCTTTTGGCCTAATAAATGATGGCACCACTTTCTAGAGAGAAATCAACCTTCCTTTAAAAGATTAAATGGGTAAGTTCATTGTGGTATACCTTGATGACTTGACCATCTTTTCCAATCATTGCCTTGATCATGTGTGCCATTTACAATAAATGGTGGAACACTACCACCAGAATGGCATTTCTCTAAATCCCAAGAATTATATTTTTGGGGTAACAAAAGGAAAGCTTCTCAAACACATTGTATCTAGAGAAGGCATAAAAATTGACTCAGAAAGAGTCAAGTCCATCTAAGAGCTTACTCTACCCATGAGTATGACTGCAGTTCACTCTTTCTTTGAAAAAGTAATTTTTTTACGAAGATTCATCCCTAAGTTCACTGAGAAGACTCGCCATATTGTAAACATGATGAAGGGAAAGGCCACTTTTAGCTAGACTAAAGAAGGCAAATTGGCATTCTGGGACATCAAGATAGTTATTGCCCATGCTCTAATTCTGGATTGTCTAGATTATATCAAGGATTTCACAGTGCATAGTTATGCTTCTGAACACACAATTTTAGAAATTTTGGTTCAATAGAACAAAGAGGGTGTGGAATCTCCCATATCTTTCATGAGTTTTCCTCTCAAAACTCATGAGCTAAAGTATTCAAATATGGAGAAGCATGCTTATGCAGTGGTAAAGACAATGAAGCATTTTCACTTTTACATTCTGAATTCCCACACTATTACCTTGGTTCCTGATACCATAGTTAAATCCATATTAACTCAGTAGGAGTTTAATACCAAAAGGGGCAATTGGATTGCTAAGATCTAGGAGTTTGATCTTGATATCAAATCGATAAAGCTTGTGCAGGGAAGGGGCCTCTGTCAATTGATTGCTAACAATAGACCCAAAGAAGCAAGGCATGAAGAAAAATAAGTGAAAGACATGCCAACAGTCCTCTTTGTCTCCACCACGAATGAGTGGTCTTCAAGTATTGCTCATTTCCTTACTTATGGTGAGTGTCCTACCCACTTATCTTGTAAAGAAAGGAGGACTATTAAATTGAAAGCTACCAATTTTGTCTTGTGGGACAACAACTTGTACATGAGAAGCCTTGATGGAGTGTTCCTTCGCTACGTGGATAAAGAGTAGCAAAATCAACTTTTGAGGTCCTTTCATAATCTAGCCTGTGGAGGACATTTTTCTATGCCTGTGATTGCCCATAAGATTCTATGAGATAGATATTACTGGCCTACTCTATTTCAGGATGCATATAAATGAGTATGAAGATGTGAACTATGCCAACAGTTCATTAGAAGACCCAAGTTAGTTACTCTACCTCTCAAGCCACTGGTAATAGAAGAGCCATTTTAGCAATGGAGAATCGATTTCATTATGTTGTAAACCCATCTTCAAGTGCTGGACATGATTATGTCCTCACAGCCATAGATTACTTCACCAAATGGGTGGAAGCAATTCCAACCAAGCATGCTACTTTAGAAGTGGTATGCGATTTCCTCAAACAAAACATTATTTCCAAGTTTGGGGTCCCAACCAAAATTATGACGGATAATGTTGCATGTTTCTCTTCTCATGAGATCACTCAGTTCTATTTTTACTATGGGATTACCCTCTCCCACTCCTCTGATTATTTCCCACAAGGAAATGGTCAAGTTGAATCAAGAAACAAGAACCTGGTGACCATCATCAAGAAGCTGGTGGATGACAACCAATGAACATGGCATAAAGCATTGGTTGATGCTTTATGGATAGATAGAATTACACCCAAAAGGGTGATAGGTATGTCATCTTTCCATCTTTTGTATGGTCTCGATGCAGAGATACCAATCATCCTGGAATTACTAGCATTGAAATTGGCAAAGGTAGTCAAAGATCAGACATATGAAAGCTCCATCGATAGGAGGATCATGTGCTTAACTGAGTTAGATGAGCAACAAACTATGGTGGTGGACCGAATTTCTATGAATCAAATTCTGGTGAATAATCTCTTCGACCAAAAAGCAAAAATCTATGATTTCCAAATTAGAGATCAAGTCCTGTTATGGGACAAAAGAAGAGAACCAAAGGGAATGCATGGGAAATTTGATTCCCTATGGAGAGGCCCATTTATTATCCATCAGCTTCATAGTGAAAATAGTTTCATGTTAAAGTATCAAGATGGCATGTCCTTTTCTCTACCTCACAATGGGTAGCATCTAAAGCACTTCAATTCTTGAAGTATCAGATAAGATAATCTATACATATGTATATTTGTATAGTCTTTAGTTCTATTTTGTGCTTTTTATTTTCATTTTTGGCACCTTTCTTTTTGGTTAGCACGACTCCATAGCCTAATAGCATATTTAAAGGCACTAGAGATTCTGGTTTCTACTTCCCTCAATTGTTTCAAAATTTCAATTGAAGAAAGTTCCCTAACTGGAGCCAACTGTTGTTCCCAAAATTTGTCACTCCTTTTTGGCATAACATATGAACTATTTTGATCCTACAAGCCAAAATTCTCTCTTCCCTTCTCAAAAATTGTTTTGGGCATTCAAATTCTCCATTTTTCAAGCTTTTTCAGCTAATGGACTCTTTCAAAGCTTGAGAGACTTAGAGAAAACTACAAACTCTACAGGTTGGGTTCTACAAACATATTTCTACAAACTCTATAGGCTGGGTTCTATAGACTAGTTTCTACAGACTCTGTAGGTTGGTTTCTTGGTTCTATAGACTAGTTTCTACAGACTTCTTTCTATAGACTCCATAGGCTCATTTCTACAGACTCGCATGCTCATTTCTATGGACTCTGTAGGCTCATTTATATGGACTCTACAAGCTCATTTCTATGAACTCCATAGGCTCATTTCTAAAAACTCTATAGGCTCATTTCTATGAACTCTGCATGTTCATTTCTATGGACTCCACAGGCTCATTTCTATGAAATCTGCAGGAAAAAAATAAGTTCCCAACACTTAAGCATTTTCAAGGCCGGTCCAATTGAATGTTTCAAAGGAGTCTTCCAAAAGCTCGAAGGACAAGTGCCCTTGCAGAGGGAACTTAGGAGCCAAAAGGACCTTTGTGACTTTTTTGGAAGGCAATTTTTGAGATCAAACAGCCCTTGTGGAGGGTAGGTGATGATCAAAATGGACCGTTGTAAAAGGCTGAAAGGGTAAGGTTTTCTTCAAAAAAGTGAACAAGGTAGAAAAGTTAGAATTCCTTTAGATTTGTTCAAGGCAAAAGCTAAGGCAAATTCTTTCAGAAAAAAAGTCTGAAGGAATTCCTTCAAAAAAAATTTCGAAGGAATTCACCTGAAAGAAAAAAGCCCGAAGGAAAGTGGCTAAGGCAAGGGAAGATTTCCTTCAAACAAAATGTCTGAAGAAATTCCTTCAGACATTTTATTTGAAGGAATTGAAGTCGAAGGACCCTGAAGAACCTGGAAGGGCATGTACCGTCTAAAGGAATTCCTTCAAACATTTTATCTGAAGGAATTGAAGTTGAAGGACCCTGAAGAACACCGAAGGGCATGTACCCTTGTGGGGGGCTCTCATCGACCAGAAAATGGACCTTTCTCAAGACCCTGAAGGGTAGGTACCCTTCAGAAGGATTCAAAGACTAAGCTCAGACAAAGGAAATCTGAAGGAAATAAAGTCAAAGGAATTGACCAAGGGGTCACGAGCCTGTGGACGTTAAAGTTGGGTGCCATGAACTGGCCATTGGAATCCATACGTCTAATGATGCCCTGTAGATGTCAAATTTGGGGCAATAAACTAGCCATTGGCTTTCACATGGTGATGGGTGCATGAACGTCAACTTTACAACAATAAAATAGCCATTGATCTTTAAAGGCTTGAGTGTGAACTTGAATGCATTAAAAGGCATAAAGGCCAAAAGGAAGAACCACTGAGAGAAGAGCGCAAGGAGCCAGCAAAGCTGGGAATATAGCCCCAAGAGCTCAAATTCTAGGAAAAGACAAAACTAGGAAGAGACAAAGATGGAAAAAGACAAAAGTTAAAAACAAACTCAGTGACTAGCTGAAGAGGGAGCTGAAAGAGCCAGCTAGAAAGGGAAAAGATAGCTTGAGAGCTCAAATTGCGACATGAAAGAGGGAAAGACCAGAAATATCTATGTAAGAGTTATTCTAGTAGGTGGAACATTCCACCAAGTAGATATTTGAGCTTTCAAACATTAAAGATGGGGCCTATTTTTCTCCCTTGAAGTAAAGGCAAAGTCGAAAACTACACAGATATTAGGTGATAGACCAAATGACCCAAGCCCAAGAGAAGACATTTAAGATGAATTGACATGCCATAGTTAAGGCAGCTACTTTGTTCTAGCATAGTCCCTTGACAAAACTAAAAATGCATTCAAGGCATTGAATGTGACATGGGCCTTTCCATAGAACAAAGTGCCAAGTCTTTCTGGGCTGCTGTATATTGTAAATCTCTTCTTTTCACTAGGGAGATCTCTTTGGTTATAGAAGCAAAACTCTACCCAAATTGAAAGGTGATTACTGAGACTTTGAGCTCAGATTGTTGATCATATTTCTTTATATGAATGAGAAAGCAAGTTACTTTCAGACTTTGTGCTGTCATAACTTGTGTCATTTTAAGAGATTGTTCTTATGTCTATTTCCTAAATGCGTTCTTGTTCATTTTATTGAAATAATCATAACCAATGGAAGTAATTAGGAAGGTGTCCTAAAGCCAACTGTGGGAAGACTTTGTGCTACCACAATTGCCTTTAGTGTGTTTGTCTATTTTTTGTTTCTGTGTAAAGGACCTTGGGATGACTTTGTGCCCTCATTGTCCTTCATATTTCACTCTTGGGAATTTAAGGTGGAGACTTTGTGCTACATCTCAGTCTACTAGTTACTACGCCCCTTTGTTACTAATTACTTATTACCTACCAGAAAAAACTCTAGCTGTTTGTTGTAAGACCACTTCTGAAAGAAGAGAAGTGCCTTCAGTGTTTTCACTTGGATTTCTCCTTTGTCTGTGAACATCATCTCTAAAAAAAAGATATATATATATATATATATATATATATATATATATATATATATCCATCTCTCTTTTTTTAGAGATGATGTTCACAAACAAAGGAGAAATCCAAGTGAAAACAATATATATATATATATATATATATATATATATATATATATATATATATAAACTCCTCATAGTTATAAGGGAACCTCCCCTTGATGAGAGGAGAGATTTGTCCCCTTTTGATGTGGTAAACCCGCACATCTGGCCGACCCATCTCCCTATGATGTGGTTGAAGAGACCTATTTTGCCCATCAGTTAGCTAGTGACAAAATATTCACCCAACAACTATATCCTTTTTTAACTTAAACAAATGTTTACTGATGACAAGTTTGGGTCCCAATTCTAAAATCATATTTAAGCAGTAGGTATGCGTCCCTATGCCTTGAAGCTATAATAAAATCATGCCATTTTATTATTTTGGTCTTATCTAACTTATATGACACTTTATGGGGGATTGTATTATTATTTTTGAAGACACCACCAACTTATGTAACATTTGATAGGCCATCTCTTCCTCCACCAGCTTCATAGGCACATATCTTGGTAATCTAAGGGGAGCCACCATCACCCTTTCTACTATGATGATGGTACAATCTAGGTATAACTAGTAGCTACCCATGTCCCTTAATGTCTACCTAACCTTCAGGGGAACCTTTGACATTTCACATTCAGTTATTGATTTATATACAATTGGGTATAAGTATTCTACAATTATTCTAATGTTGTGCCTAAATCGATGAATGTGCATTACCAAGAAAAGCTGGGGCATAACCTCCTATCATTTAGGGACCATTAATTATGGACTATTTGGTAGTTATGTAGATAAAATCCATAAAATAACTCATCATGAAGAATGGGGAACCATTCTTTCAAGTGTCATTCATCATGTATATCAATTTATTACTAATGATCTCCCTAATTGGGGAAATCTATTGATCCTATATGATTATTTGTAGCAATGAGAGAGCCATTATGTCCACATATATAATATGTGGATTACAAAATATTCTATTGAGGAAAGCAAGGCCAATCCTAACTCCCTTCTTGAATTGTTGAATAGGAAGATTCTCTTGGTCATCCATGAAAACAACTCTAATTGGGTAAGTCACACATGAAGCCAAGACCTTCCATGGGGAGTGCACCTCATACCAATTGTCAATGATGGCCTGAGTGTACTCAATATGTTGAGAGGGGAGGTCACAACATTTCTCAAATCTTGACCCTACTATGAAACCAATGGGGAGCACTTGAGATATTAATTTGAATAACCCATCTTCACATCTTGACCTCTGAAAGATACCATAGGCTAGGTCAGCACATGACATGACCTCTGATTTGGTTGTGGCCTTGTAGAGACCAAAAAAATTGATTACAAATATGTCTAAAGCTAATTGGATTATGTGAGGCATGGTTTTTTCCTCAATGTTGAAGAAATTTAGAAATAAATAAAATCATTTTAGGGGTATACTCTAATTCGGGTTGATCTTCTAAGGAGAAGAGAGGATTACATTGTGAAGAGAAATGAGGAGGGGTTCCATAGTTTATTATGTGAGTGGATATATGAAAATTAATATTATCCAAGAGAGGATCCCTAATATGCATATGGGAGACCCTATGAGGGTTGGTAAAACTCATCATGTTTATTGAATTCAACTTAGTGTTGTCTTCAAATAAAAAATTATGATGAAGGAGAAATATTAAACCAGATAAAAGAGATGAGAAAGTAAGGAAAAAAGAAGTGATATAAACTATACCGAGTTAATTGGGTCAATATAGCATAGGAAATAGTGCCTATAAACTATAAAAGTTTGACTAGGTCAACCTAGCACAACAGAGAAATGCTAAAAAAGTGTACAGGGTCGACTAGGTCGACCTATCACAATAGATAGGGAAAAATAGATAGTCTGTAAGAGACTATGTTGACTGAAATGACTATGTATTGAAACAAGAATATATTTTAAAGTATTTTTGAAAATCAAGAATTGAAAGGAAGCACATAATCAATTAGATCGATGAGGTTGATCTAATTGAGGCACATAACACAAAACCTTATACTAATGTTGGTTAATGAAAGTTTTTACAATACAACACACAATTGAGTAAAGAGAAACCAATAAAATTGGAAATTAAAATCTAACTAAGTGGTCAATCTAATTCTTTTTAGATTATTAGAATATAAGTTTAGAAGTGATAGAAAGTTAGATTTAAACAAGGAACTAGAAAGTAATCTAATGATAGTTTCAAGACATTTGGTCTGAAAGGGATATATATTGGCAATGGTATAGGCTTGGTATTGGGGTCTAATCCCTCACTTCACACACCTCAGTGATAAGGGTGTTAGGTTCTTAGCCAAAATATATCATTAATCACGTGTTTATACTTGGATAGAAAACCAATTCGGCTTCCCCCTTGGTGATGAAATCCAATTAGGTAGGCCTTAGATAATTTTTAAAATGCTTGTTAAGATTTTGTGATTTGGTCATGTGTGCATAAAAGAGAAAATAATGAAACTAAATGGTATATTGAAAACCACCTAATTAGACTATGTGATCTATTATAAGCATGTAAGCAATAAAAAATGAAAGTGTGAGCTAATTAATAGCATATAAGGGTTAATTCCAACATTGAAACACAATATAGTGTAGATTTAGTTGACAGTGTATGCAGAGAATACAAAATAGGGTCACCCCTTTACTACAGAAGCAAAAAAATTTAAAGTGAACTACATCAACATAGTTGACCTAGCTTTCTAAATAGAATATAGAATACATAACTACATCGACAAGGTCGACCTAGTTGACTATACAAGAGTAGTTTTAAAGATTGCAAACTATGAAAAAATAGGACTTTAATAAATGAGAGAGAAAGATAGAAAGGAACCTTGATGGGTTGGAGGATGTAGAGAAGTGAGATTGTTTTTGAAAAAACTTGATAAATGATTGCAAATCTTACTAATTATGTCAACTAGGTCGATCAAGCTTTACAGAAGCATGTTACTGAGTGCCTAAAATGTACAAGGTCAACTAGGTTGACCTAGTAGTCTGAATTTGATGTTTGAAATTGTATAGGGTCAACTAGATCAACCTAGTAGTCTGAACTAGAATTCTTGAAAACCTACACAAATAAAATAGAGTCATTTTTATGTGACTATGTGTCAAACCTATGCATAGAAGTTAATATTGTGTCAATACAATTGACCCATCATCATAAATATATGAAAAATAAAATGATGAAATAAGTGAAGAAAAACTTACAAGGGTTAGATTCATGTTAGGTTCACCATAATGTATATAATCATAAATGTATCGTGTCTATAAATCAATATTAACTCGAAGAAGATAGATCATACCATACACTTTTGATTGAGGATACATTTTTTAAGCAGGAACATGACCAATATGAGGATCCACTAGACCTAATTTGGGGATCTCTTATCATAATACACTATGCTAAGGAGGGTTCCAAAACCTGCAGTCTAACATAATCATGTAATAACCATAAGGGGGTCCTTAGTTTTGATATTTCACCTATACTAATAACAAGTAAAGTAAATATAATCTAGTGCTTACCAAAACCTATGGCACAAAGTAGGGGTTAAAAATAATAAAACTAAACATGCATAGAAGACATATAGTCACGTCAATGTATAAAAAATTATAATTCATGGAAGAGAATAAAAAATGCATGTCTATCTACCCTTACAAAGGAGAAGTAAAAGCTAGGAATACTTACCTTTAAAGATGAACCCACCGATCCTCCATCTCTCCATTGGCCAAGGTGATTCACAATATTTTGTTGTGGTATATAAGGATAACAAAGACAAATCAGCTCTAGGCTACACAACCTATCAATGCATCTAAAAGACTTATCCATAAGAAAAGCTTTGTATCTCCAAATAAAATATGGAACCCTAAGCTTTACTTTTCAAGTAGAATGGTCAATAAGTAGATGTTCATTTTCTCTTACTTATTATTTTGCTTCTCCTTAATAAATGATGCAATGAACTTGTATATATAGGTGAATTTGACCCTTGACCTTTCTAAAAATCCTAGTCAATAGGGTCGACCCAACAGACCTAGCATAATTTTGGATAATAATTCACTAGGTCCTGAGATAGGTCAACCAAAGGCTAACCTAATTCCTAAGTGAAAATATCTTGAAATTGTACAAGGTCAACTCAGTCAACCTAGTATAATTGATTGACAAAATGGATTTTAGGTGAGGAAAAGGAGGATAAAATGTATCAAATTCTTAGAATGGGTACAATACATAAAAACAAGCTTAGGGATAATGGTTTCAGGAGACAAGTGTGTAGATAACAAGTGATAAAAGGGACAATAATCTTGTGAAGCACCAATGGTCTGTCCACCCCTTTCATGGTGCACCATTTAAGCCATGCACTCAAAGAGATTGAGAATCAATGGGTTCCTGTAAGATACAAAGTGTCAGTAAGTGATAAAAGTTTGAAAATATTATGTGTATACAATTACCATTTGACTTTATTTAGAAATTTTTATTACTTAATTGGATGCCTTTCATGTAGGTAGAACTACAATGATTTTAAGTCCTACAGGACTATGTAAGCAGTGCTTGATTCACATTAAGGTCAACTTCATCACCCCTTTACCATGCTCTCACAATTTTTCAAGAAACCTAAGACACACTCTCTCCATTTTATGAGTATTTTAAATTTGAATGCTCTAATCATTTTATGAGTAACCTAAGCCACACTCTCGCAATTTTGTGAGGATTTTAAGTTTAAATGCTCTTGTTATTTTGTAAGCAACCTAGGACATCCTCTCATAATTTTGTGAGCATTTTAAATTTGAACGCTCTCATTATTTTGTGATCAACCTAAGCCATGCAATCACCATTTTATGAGTTGGACTATTCTGTGTCTTGTAATTCTTGATCAAGTTGAGATGCCTAGTAAATTTTAAAAACATTTGTAATAATTTTAAAACCCATAAACATTTGTAAAAGATCTAGAGAATCCTAAAAAATACAAAATCATGAAAATTAGATTAGAATTTTCATGCGACATATAAAGCTGTCAATTTTTTTTGGGATAAGCCATCTTATCTATTTAGTTTATTTCTAGACTACCTTGGTCTTTTTCCTCTCATTTTTCAGAAAACTACATCACCCTGAGGTCTATACAGACTATGTAGGTAGCATTTGGATACCTAGGGTATCTAAGGTTAGCTCGGTCATACCTTAATTTGTTTTTTAACTATTTATTTGCTTTAAAGATCTTGGGACTCCTAACTATTTCATGAGTAACCACTTATCATTTAGTTTTACCCACCCTTATTAGACTTAGCCATATGCTCTTGCTATTTTATGAGATGATGTTGTGAGCATTATGTATTCAACTTTGATATGCTAATGATCACTTGGATTTTCTTATACTCTCACTATTTTGTGATCAATTTCATCTTATGATCTCACTAGTTTGTGAGTTCATTCTCATTCCAAGCCTTAGATGTGGTAAACACTATGGATTACCATTTTAGTTCATTAGTGGATACTCATCTCTTGACTTTTAATGTGGTTTTAGCCTAAAATATACTCTCTCACTTGTGTGATTTATTTGTGTTGATGTTTTTATGATTGTGAAACATCATCCCTTCTTTTCTCATGCACTCATCACTTTGAGAGATCATTCATATTTTACTCTACATGTTAATCATGTTTTCTTATCATCTATTTTCTTTTATCTCATATCTTGAGTGAACTACATTTGGCCTAAAGTTTGCATTGGATCTTGTGTCCATGAATATATGTAGATAGTATCCACTTGCATAATGCATCTGGAGTCATCTCAGCTACCCCTTTCTTTCTTCTATTCCCCCCATTTTGTTTGTGTTGTTTTGTTGTTGCCTCCTATGACCTAGTTGCAATGTTGTTGTCTTATTTGTGTCATTGTTTCCCTATAACCTAGGGGAAACTTTGTGCCTTTTATCTTTGTGTTGTTTTACATGTGTTATTGTTACTTAGCTTAGGGGTCACCCTGTCATCAAGAGTAACACCTCTATTACACATGCACGAATAATTAATGACTATTTGTGTATTGTTATTTATGTAGATTAGTTTATTTGTTTCTATGTGTTTAGAGTAGTTTGTTTACTACATTTTTATTTGCTTTGGATTGTTTAATTTTTTTTAATTATTTTGTTCACTTTCTTTATTGAGTTGATTGTTAGTGTTGTTTCTAGATTTTATTATTTTATCAATTTTTATTTGTGCTACATTTGTTTGTTTATTATTATTTTTATTGGTGTTTTATTTGTGTGTTTGGTCATTTTATTTGTTTATTGTTTTTTTTTTTAAATTATTTCATCTTTGTTTAGTTATTTGTTCGAGTGTTTTTTATTTGTTTGTCCATGTTTTATTTATTGGTGTTTTGTTTTTCTTATTTGGTGATTTTTTAATTTTTTTTATAGGTGTTTTGTATAGTTTTGTGTTTCATTTTTGTTTATGGTTTATTTATTACTCTTTTGTTGTTTTCATTTTGATTTTTTTATTAGTGTTTTGTTATTTGTGCATTTTGTTTATTTGTTTTGTTTTGTTAGTGTTTGTTTGCATAGTTTATTTGCATTTTGTTCATTTGTGTTTTTTTTAGCTTATTCAATTTTATTCATTTGTTTATATTTGGTTGTTTATGTTTGTATATTATTTATGTCTGTGTAGTCTTGTTTATTTATATTTTGGTTTGTTTACATTTTTTTATCTACATTTTATTTTGTTTTTTGTTCATTTGTTTTATTCATTTGTTTTTTTTGTTTTTTTTTAATCTTTTTGTCTGTTTGTTTGTTTTATTATTTATTTTGTCTTTTACTTCTTGGTTGCCATAAGATTATTAAATTTTATTTACACTTAAGTCTTGATTATCCATATCATGTACTTAAGTTGTGAATTTTTGTATTTAGTCTCACATTTGATTTATTTTTTATATTACACTAAGGATTTGATTATTTATATCTTACTTTTAGGTTGTTTCTATTTACATTTAAATTAGGTTTTTTATTTATTTATGATATATATTACTATTTTAGTTATGTATAACTATCATGCATAATATTATAAGCTACATCAAAACCTTGCTCACATGGAGTCTATTATATAAATGCAATGGTAGTACTTCTTTGATATATCAAAAAATAACCACCTACCTTAACACATAATTGAATCAATGAGTAATAAACAAAAGAAATAAATGATTTATTATGTGTTTATATAGTCATGTATCTCTGAATAGGCATCCATATGAACCATATAACATAATAAAATGATAACCAACAAAAAGTCTCATAAACATGGCATAAGCAATACATGAATAGAGCACACATGAGCATAAACATCATAAATGTTAAACATCCATAATGTTAATCAATCCTAATGCTAAACATGAGATAAAAATAATAATAAGCATGGCATTATATATACCAAAGTAATATCATATACATGTACATCAGTCTCAAAGGACCCAAAATTGAATGTTAATATATCTCAAATGTCCTACACACACATATATATCACAATGGTGTCTCAAAAATACATAAGTGTTGATATAATGGGAATAATGTCATAAGCCAAAATAATGTCAAAATGTCAAGGTCCCTATGATCAACTCTGGTTCTCTATATCCATTAGACCTATAGCTAGAGGTAGCCCTAGTGGTCTTAGTGGTGGTCATGGCCGATGAAATGACTGGCATGAGGCACATAAAACATGAGTCCTAATCTGAGACTGACCAAATTTGCTCCTTGCCCCAGGGTTCATTTTAAGAGGCCATGATGAAAACCCCCTAGGTTTGTTTAGACAAATCAGATTCATAGCCTTGACGAATCTGAGTGTACAAAAGAGGGGGGAAATCACCTTGTTTATTTTTTCATAACTAATTGGCAATATTTGGCTACAGTCTAGGGTGACACTATACTCAGCACCATGTATTATGATGTTGGGTGGTACCATGGTGCCTGATGACTTCATGCCACTATGTTATTGGGTGACATTATGGCACTGAGTGACAACATGGTGTCAAACATCTTTATGCCATTGGATGACATAATATTTTTGGATGATAACATGGTGTCTAGAAATAGTATGGTGCTAAACAACACCATGTTGTCACATGACAACATATTGTTGGGTGATATTATACTATCAAGTAACATTATGCTTTTGGAAATATGGTGCCTAGAGATGTATGGTGTTGAATAGAACCATGCTATCATGCAAAAACATGCTACCAAGTAACATTATACTACCACTTGACACTTTACTACTACCAAGTACCATGTTTCCACCTGACAATATAATGTTGATTGAAAACATTATACTACCTAGTAGCATGCTATTACACGACATTATGGTACCACCTGACATCATGATTTCTCATAGCACCATGCTGCCACTACCCATCATTATGCTACCACCTAGAACCATGCTACTACATGATGTCATGCTATCATGCAACACTATGCTATCATGCATCATCATGTTGTTGAACAACTTGATTTTATTGAGTGATAGTATACCCCATATGTCACTTGTAATTCCAACTGATTACTCTGGTTCCCCTCATAGCTTATAAATACCCCACAGTGCCCTCATTTTCACACTTTGATCAAAGGTTTTCCTCATCCTACCTTTTGTTTTCAAGCTTACCTACTACTACTTCAAATTTTATAATGAAGTCTCAATGGCTTTCACATGCATGAAAATGAAAATAAGGGTGATCCAAAACTTAATTTTTAAGAATATATTATGTTTGAACTTCCTTTGGATGGTGGAGTGGAAAAAAATTTATGTCGACTAGATTGATTAATGTGAACTTAGAGACCTAGTGCAAATGCCTCAATATGACATGATGATCAATAATAACCTACTATGATCTCTGGTTGCCTAATTTAACTATACTAAAAACCATTTATATGTCTACTTTAATAATAAATCAATATCCTTTGGCACCTCTCCATTGGATATCCATAATTTAACAGGCCTTTCACATTGTAATTCAAGCCTTGTTAGCACCAATGTTGTCTTATTTGACATTGACAAAAATTACTTGGAGTCAACCTACAAAGTGACCATAAACCTAGCTGGTAAGTGTTAGAATTATTAATAAAATTAACATTTATTAATTATTCTAAAATAATTTATTATAATTAGTTTTATGTCTTAATTACAATTGCATGTTTTTTATTTTCATTATAGATAGTTGAAATCGAAGGGGAATCCCAATTGAAAAAACTGTTAATATATTTCTCAAATCTATTTTGCATTTCTTCCAAGAGATAATTATTTTCTAAGGAAGATGATCGGATATTCCCTTCTGGGTTGTTTATTAATTTCTTCATTTTGTATCAGGGATTGCATGTGACTGGTGCATAGTTATATCTAGCAGGATTAGGGCTGAGTTAAATTTTGTGTTTTCAAAGGACACTTGCACCATTTCATCTTTCAACTATATTCTAACCTTGTATTTTGATGCCTTATACAATAAATAAAATACTACAATTTCCACTGCCCTCGATCAAAAAATTAAATCTAATGCTTTATCTATCAAAGAACAAGAGGTAAGTTTAGTTTTCCTAATAGTCTCCTCTCTTGATTTATACATATTTCAAATTTTAACATTTTTTTGCCTATTAATTGTTATAGGTAAGAGTACGTGCATATACTATAAGAAACTAGGTAGCATCCAAAGGTTGGCATGCTCTAGAGGGATCTAGTGATACCCAGTCCATGGAATCTTCATTTATTTTTATTTCAAATTATCAAATGCCTAAGAAGTGATTTTATTTTGTCTCCACTTCTAGGTTCCTCCAAATTTCCTTTAATTTTTATTTCTTATATCATTTAATAGAAAAAAATTATCATATTAGTTTTTTAAAAAAAATTATAGTTGACTCTTGAATTGTTGTTATTGAGGATTCTTCCTGACAACATGATCAATGTTTGCCACCTTAAAACTTTCTTTTTAAATTAAAGTTTTTTAGAATTAGGTAGTTTATTAGCTAGATAATTTGTTCATTTTGTAGGTGAAACCACCAATGTCACTCCCACAAGGACAATGAGACAGGAAGAGCCAACTCCCATAAGGACAATAAGAGAGGAAGAGGCAACTCCATCAAAGACAATCAGAATGGAAGAGGTAATCACTCCAATATATAATAACAGATTTGATTGGAATTTGCATTAATCTTATGGTTTTAAATTTACCAATTTTGAATAATTTTTTATTTTATAGTCCACCTAACATCTATCAGGAGACCAAGGAGTATGCCACCACCCCCACCACCCATCTAGACTCAGAAAAGATGAAAGAACATCTCCCTTCCTGCATAGAGTATAAGAACCTTGTAAATTTTTGATTTCTCAAATTTATCCATTGGTGTCATTTCTAGGGCACATGGTCTTACATGTTTGTGGCAAATTGATCTGGATAAAGAGTTTCTTAATATCAAAAGCAGGGCCCCAACTATTGGTAGATTCAATACACATGATTTTATTCACGTTGATAATGTGCCTATAGAAGTGCCCTCTATGGATACCTCTTCCATAGCTACCCCACCTCACATTGATAATTTAAACATCTCTGATGATTCCATCACTAGTTTTTCATTGGAAAATTTAGTTTCAAAAAATCTACTTGCTAATCTGAGGGAGGGTGTTATTGATGAATTTAATGATTTAAAACAATGGGAGATAAGGGCGAAAGATGTTATCAAATAAATAAATGATTTTTATGACAATGACTCCCAAAGAGTTAATTTGTTTTTGCTTGTTCAAAATGAACCCTCAAAGATTGATGTTTTATTCCATCAAGCTCAATCTGGATTGATTTTTATCAACAATGTTTACAATGATAAGGTTTTAGGGATTACGATAAATAGGTTAGAAAATTTAAATGAAGAAGCCTATGCCTATTTCAATAAATGGGCTAGCGATATAAACCTTGTTACTATTGCACAAGCAGAGAAGGATAAAGCTATGATAAGTTTTCATTATCTATAACATGTATTTCAATTATTAAACTTTGTATGTGCTTGACACTTATATATTATTTGTTAATTATAGGAAAAATATGAAAATTTGAAGCAAGATTCACATCTTATTAATGTGCATTTGAAAAATACCCGCAAAGGTAACGCCTCAATGATTACATTGAAAGAAAAGCTTGTTATATTAAATAAACAAAACAATACTTTGAAGAAAATAATTAAAGAGCATGGGATGAATCCAAGTATTTTATTGAAGCAAAAAATAGATGTGGATCCAACTATTATTTCAACAGATGATGCAACAAATGAGGAGAGGGTAATTTTTGCAAATATGAATTTTGTTGTAGAGGATCTTCAGAAGGAAGGAGCGATAATGGAGGATACACAGGCAGGTCAAAACAGTGGGGTTTCCATGGAGGGTGATGGAAAGTAGCAAAGGGGTGGAGAGTCTCTTCCATAAAAATGTTAATTTGTTTTAAATAACTTATAATGTTCAAAATGATAATTTATAATGTTTCAAACAGTTTATATCATGTTTATTTGAAATACACTTATTTTATTAAATGATATTTTACAGTTATTCTAAATACTTTGGGTATATAATTTTAATATTTAAATTATTTAAAATGTATTGTGGTCAAATTTATATATTGTATGGAGATAAAGCAGAGTAAATATTTTATGAAGTTATATTATTCTAGTAGTTGTAGTATTTGAATGCATTGTTATATTGTTCTAGTAGTTGTAGCATTGAATGCATTGTTATATTGATCAAGTAGTTGTAGCATTGAATATATTATTATATTATTCTAATAGTTGTAACATTGAATGCATTGTTGTATTGTTCTATTAGTTGTAGCATTGAATTCATTGTTATAGTGTTCTAGTAGTTGTAGCATTGAATTCATTGTTATAGTGTTCTAGTAGTTATAACATTAAATGCATTGATTGTGGTGGAATTTGGAAATATGTGATCCTTAACTATAGGAAAAATGTTTCCTATATATTTGTATAATGGTTCTAATGTAAATGTGAAATAGAATAATATTGGTGCGATTAAAATATTTGTCTACGTTTTGGTTCAACACTTACGCATGTATTAAATATGTGTATATGCTCTCCAAATTACTATTATAGATAATTCAAATAATGAAAAAAACAAATCTTAATAATTGAAGTTTTAATGGAAAGATAACTGGTGTCTTATGGTATACCATGCATATCTACACATAATACTTGTATGCTTCAATGAATGCTATAATGAAATGCTCTGTACAATGTTAATTAAAATTATGATTATTTCTTATTGAATGAGATACATTGCAAAGATATAGAAGTAATATTTGAAAAACAAAGAATTGTAACAGGGAAATAAAGTGCTTAATTCTAGTGTATTAAATAAGATTCATAATTATAACATGCAAGAATTAAGTTACAGAATTTAATCTATTTGAAGATGAAAAAATATGAAATATTTTAGAAAATAGTAATTTCTATACTTATCAGACTAAAATTTAGGGAGTTGAAACAATCCATGATAAACTTGCTCATTGTAAGTGTGATTTGCATCTACCATGCCAGTGCCATATTCAATCTCAGTATTCACATCATATGCATTGGTAGCTATATTATTCATGCCTCTTATTTTAACTAGAGAAACCTATGTTTCCACTGCTCTATCATAAGGAAAATTGTCCACAGAATAATGTGAAACATATAGTCTCAAGAAAGTCTCTATATTTTTATCCAATTTGTTTCTAAGTTTTGAATTCACAAAGGATAATGTACTAAACAGTTGTTCATATCCTACAGAACCCAAAATCATTGTTTGAACAAGTTCATATAATCTAAAGTATTTACTAGTAATTTCTTGTAAGATGCTACTTGGATAAAAAAATTCCATAGACATGTAATGGCACCATTTTCTATTGGGTCACTTAAACATTGAAATTGATCCATCATTATAATCCCAAACTAGGTTGACTAAGATGTCATTAATTGTTTATTTAAAATACCATTAATCTGAACTCCATTCACATCTACAGATTTATAAAAAATGCATAATAATTGCACCCATCTATTTGTGAAATAAACTGTTAATATATTCTTGACTATTAACACTATTCTATAAAATAAGATTCACAACTCCCATGCCCTTTGACAACTCATCCCTTTGAAAACATTCTCTGATCTCAATGGATAAACTTTGTGAGATTTTACTTAATTTAATTCATGTTTTTGATAAAACGTCATATATTAAGCATGTCACAGGTATATCTTTAGGTTTAACTCCCACATCTTTAAGTCTTCTAGAGCATGTGTGCATTGGGATCTCAATACCTTTTACCATAACACAAAGATTATCATGTATATTGAATTTCAAAGAACTCTCTGGATTCTAAAAATCTATCAAAATTTACTATGTTCTAAAAATAGGTCCGTGAAAGCTTTCATTTGATTTTTATAATACATATAAACATTGACATACATGTTTTCTTAGACATATGAAGTCAACAATATAGATAGATATCTCTTAGGTATGTTTCATTAAATATTTTATTTCCTTTGGCATTGGCAAAATACCACATAATGTGAGTAAAGTTTCGAGATATGTTAAATGACACAAAAAATCTTTTGCTTTGTCAACTTCTCTATGATATTTATACATAAAACCTATCAAAGATGGATATTCCTCAAAAATTTTACATGTAGGTTCATACATGGAAATCCATTAGGTTTCAACATCTTTCAATATTTTTTACCATCTATCACCCCAAATTACAAATTTCTAGAACTCCATAAATATGTTTGGGCTACTTAACATGTAAGCATGTAAGTCATGAATAAGCTCTTATACTTTTATGATATTATTGAATGTGCTAACATTTTTGTACACAAGATTCATCCTATGTTCCATGCAATGAATTGGAATCATAAATAGAGAAACTATTGTTTGAAGGTGAACAAAAAGACTGCTTATATGCCCCTAAATCATTGATGTACTATCAACACTAACACACACTAGCTTTGTATCTATGGCATAATCATCCATCCATCTCTCTCTCTCTTAAATTGGATACAACCAATTTATGAAGGTTTTCTGCATTGTAATTTTATAGCATTTTATGGACAGCTAAAAGATGAGATTGCCTTGAATAATTTTCAAAAGTATACACATGCATACAAACCCATGTTGTGTTGTCAATTGCAATGACCACATCAATGGATAGAGAGATAAATAGTGACCTCTTAACACTTTTTTTCAAATATTCCTTCTCAACAATGGCTAGACGTTTTACCATTTCCCAAGCACTATTATCCAACCAATATGACTATAGAATATCCATAAACCCATTATGTTGAAACAAAAAAAAATTCTAGAAAATTAGGAATGGGTCTGCCCTTTTTTAAAATGTAGAAAATAATAGAGAACTATACATATTTTGCCTTAAGATTAGATTGCATAACTTTTCCAAATTGTGCTTTGATTGTTCCCCCTTTCTCAGCAAGATGTTTTTTTCATTTATGATCATTTTCATATTCACATGCATATCTTACATGCATGCATTCTTCTCTATTTTTCCATCTGTGTGTTCTTGTTATCTATCCATCTAGATGCTTCAAGGATTTATATATTTTCTCACAATGTTTCTCAATTGTGTCCAATTTAAGTTGCATTCTATGTTCTTTTCTAAGTTTCCAACTGCAAATTATATATCTACATTTTTTTGGATGCTCATTACCATTTTCTGGTTCTATAGTTTCTATAAATGGATATTTTACAACGTAGTCAACTTAAAAATACCTTCCTATTGTCCATGTACTTCTTTTCCTCTATCAAATTTTTTAAGTGGAATTTTCAATAAAATTTGGTGTTTGAAAAGAACTGTAATTCTTATGTGAAGTGATTAGAGGAGTGTCTTCTATTAAAGTGCCTAGAGGAGTGTCTTCTAGGGGTGGCATGCCATTAATAAAATCTTTAGGTAGTGAGAAGTTATTGGGATTAATTCTTTCTAATGAAATAGTGTCATTATCCATGTCAATTTTTGTATTGAAATGGTTTTGTAATTATTTTAGACTTAAAAAAATTAACTGATATTTTTTAAAAAAAATTAGAATTACCTATATTTGTAGTGCATGTTATTTTCATAGTCTTCTTTCCTAGATTTTTGAAATAAGACATGATGTTGGATTTTTTTGGTATTTGATGTGGTATTTTACACTAATCCATTACCTCCTGATGCCATTTTTTTGGGTGTTTTAGCATTACCAAGTTCTCATCTGCTACTGGGCATCAAGTTGTTGTCATGTGGCACAATGCTACTAGACAAAAATCTACTATCATGCAACATAGTGCTACAGGGCACTAGGTTATTATCACGTGACATAGCACTATTGAATAACTAATTTCCATTGTACAACACACTACTACCAGGTGTCAGGTTGTTGTCATATAACACATTGTTGGTGGGCATCAGGTTGTCATTGCGTGACATAGTTCTAATAGAAGCTATGTTGTGGTTGCAAGACACGGTACTTCTAGGCATTGGGTTGCCATTGTGTGACATAGTTCTACTAGTCATCCAATTGGCATCATGTGACATAATGCTAATGGGCATCAGGTTACTATTGGGTGGTGTCTTGTTTCTAGGCAGTTTAATTATTGTTGAAAGTAGTTGGGCAGCGTAATATAACCTCAAATCTCAAGATCTTTGTAATGAGGTGAATAAATATATTTCAATGGTAATTTCATGACCTCTGGGAACATATGCACTATATATGGAAAATTGCATGGATAACCCCATAATTATTGTAAATCATTGTCAAGCTAACCCCTAAAATATATGACATCCTAAAATTTTAGGCAGATGGGTCTTATGCTACACCCAGAAAAATTATTAAATTCAAATTCCTTAAACCAAAATATTCGTGAATAAATGAATATTCACCACTAAAATTTACCCTAGTTATTAGTTGAGTTTGAAAAAAATAATTTATTTAGATCTATAAGTTTTCTTATGAAAGTGTCATCCATCTCTAACATTAATATTCTACCCTAAGTTAAAAATCAACATGTTTTAATGTATTTAAAATAGATGTTTGTATTACTTTACCATTAAGTGGAAATTTTACCATTTGAGTTGCACATGTGGTTGGATAGAAGGCTTGGTTAAGGATAAATAATGTTATTGGAGAGGTCATTGGTTTGATTCAAATACCTGTATGCAAGACTATGTATAGTATTTTATACCATAGCACATTTAATATTTTATGCAAATTTAATTAAAATAGGCCATTAATGATGGGATTTTTTTTAATAAATTTTGATCAGTAACTTGAAAATGAGTGTCATTTTATTCAAAAGTGCATGATTTTTCTTGCTCTATCCATTGGTTCCATTTTCAATACAAATGAACTAAAATCATAAAGTGCCAAATATAAGGGGAGTTTTTAATTAGGTTCTATATTATTTTGTCACATCCCTTATATTTTTGATAGACTAAGATGGAGGGTGTGGTCCAGTTTGGCAAGCTATCAGACCACCTCATATGCAAAATAAACCTTCTATTCTCCTTTATTTATCCCACATTTTGTGCTTGTACTCCTCATGGATGCATTATCAACTAAGTTCTATGTCCTTCTTGTTTACAATATATTATGTGTGTCATTTTATTTTGGCATCATCACATCGATTGCTTGTGAAAACATTCTTGGTTGAGTCTGATGCCCATCACTTGAGCATGTTTTACACTTAAAAACATAAGGGAGGTTCATTGTTTATTGTTTCAGGAGGGGTTGTTTTAGGGCCTTACTTTGTTTCTTACACACTTAGTTTATTACTTTCATTAATGGACATATTTTTAGCTAAATTTGACATCCAATATTTTGAGCATGCATATTACACATATTGCTCTCATTTTTGGATGAATGATGAAATATTTGACTATAGAATATATGATTTGTAGGACAATTTATGCATGTTGGCCTCCAAAATTTTTGTTTGATAGGTTAAATTATGCACTATGGCATTTGTGCATGGAACATTATTTCACTCAACAAGACCTCTATTCATTTTTGTATGGACAAGTACCTACTCCATCTAACCCAATTGAACTCGATGACTAGTTCAATTCAAGTCACATGGTCCTTGGTATCTTTTTGATGTATGTTTCCATGCCTTTCCAACTTGATTTGGCACACACAGAGTGTCCTCACACTATTTAGAACATTCTTCAGAGTTTATTCAAAGACTCTTCTTCTAACATTATAGTTTCCACTCCTCTTACTTCATGTGATGATTTATATTAGCCCGAGTATGTTTACGAAGGTTATTCTTCTAGTTATAATGATGATAATATTGATGAGGACCCACCTCATCCCTCTCCTAATCACTTTTCAAAGGTTGATGAATCTCCTACTCTCACTGTTACATCACATATGTATCCTTTGGGGCACACATTTGTCTCCATTGATGGTAGTACCCCTTATGGGTTATTTATCACTCCTAATATTTCATAGATCATTCACGATCCACCTATACTTATGGATCCTTGTTCTTATGTGGTGATGGTTATTGGGCCATGCCCTTAACTTCATATGGACTTTCTTTCCATGAGTGGTCTTTATATTTCATTTGATAGATACACTATAGTGGAATTCCTTTTAGTTCTTATACATGCTCTTATCAAACCTATGCCACATTTCACACTAGCTTCACATCTTGCTACTTCATATTTAATTGTCATTTCATTGAGATCTTCCATTGATTCTTTACAGTAGGATATTTATGGGATGTGCAGTGTAGTCACATGACATGTACTAAGATTTGACCTTCCCCTATTACTACTATAGATTTCAGAGTTACTCCTTCAAGATCTTCCATTAATTATTTGTATTAGGATTATATATGTCTTCGATATTCACCTTATTGTGACACTTTTTGATAAGACATATCTTCTTTTTTGTAGAGTCTCGCATTTTGGATCTAGATGACACCATGGAGGACATTTATCTTGTCTTTGATGATAATTATGATGGATTTTCATCTTCTTCTCTAAATGTAATTAAGGTATTTATAAACCCTCCTACTCACTCTCATATATTTTATGCTTCTTTATTTCCATCTTCTATAGTTAGTCCTTCGAACCCTAACTAGAATTTGACACATTTGAACACTAGTTGGGAGACATTTGAGCATTTCTTAGAGATATACATCCTAATTCCTACCTGCATTTCACTTGAGTGAGAATTCAATAATTTGATTGATTGGGGTTTCTTTCTTTCAAATGGAAGATACATCATTTGTTACAGAGGGACATACTAAAACATTAACCATGTGACATTCTATCCCTACTTTCTCTTTTTTCTTTATGGAGGCACACATCTTCTATATTTTGTAGGATATAGGGTGACTACAACAATTGTTTCTTCTAGTGGGGATTTTTAACCCTCCTTTCTTATTTTATCTCTCTTTTTTTTTGAGTGGGGGATGTGGGGAAGGGGGATATTTTACTATGGGTTTTCACCCTTTCTCTATTTTATGAGAGTTGTATTTTTCTTGGGTACCTCATCAGGGCTTCTTGGCAAGACCCATTTCCTCTACTCACCTAAACTATGCTTAAGAGGGGGTGTTAGTAGAAGATATTATTTTATGTTTATTTATTTTATTTATATTATTCCTAAAAATGTGGTTTATCTTACTTAAATGTGATTTGTCAGAGAGTTACACTTGACTGTCATTATTAGTTAGTTGGTAGGAGTTACTCTTTGATTAGTTATTTAGGGTATGATCTAGTTACATACCTATTTTAGGTTATTTTACCACTATTATAGGGGCAATTAATTTTCATCTCTTTTATTTATACACTTATTGTAAATATGAATTATATGGAGGAATGAAGCATTATACATGCTATGTTGTTTTGAAATACAATCTAATTTTCATTGTTTCACTCATTGATTTCTCTCTCATAACTGCTTGTTTATTTACCATTATTGCTCTATTTAATATTCAATGCAGTAACTATATTCTAGTTTCGATATTGGAGTTATCTCTGATAGAAAAGGCCACACATACTTATATCACATATTCACTATAAAATACTTCTTTATATGGAATAAATGTATTTAAAATTTACATCATAGATAAATTGCTTCGGTACATAGATCATATAAAAACTACTTTGGCATATAGATCATACAAAAATTACTTCAACATACAAATCATATAAAAATTGATTCTACATACATAATAGAGCATCTATTCCACCCACATAATAAAGGAAAAATACTTGTATACAAAATAGAGGAAAACATCTTCCACATATAGAACATAGGAAATCTACATTCGCATGCATAACACATAAAACCCAAAATGCAAACTGATAAAAAAATGCCCTAGATGAGGAAACTAAATCTAGAATGTAAAAAAGCATTTCTAATTAAGAAACCTTCATTGGGAATGAAAATAAACATCATCATCTATCAATAAAAAATCATCTTTGCTAAAGGCCATAAATTTAGAGCACAAAAATCCTATTTGTTAGCCATATGGCATATTCTACATTGTTAGTGCCCATGTTATTCTCATGTGATTCGTCCTTTTAAGGGGCATAACCATCAATCACTAATTTTAATAGAACATATATTTTACTCCACTTGAAGTGATCTTATTGATAATGGATCATTATTTATATCATAATATTTCCAACGTACTGAGTGGAAGGAGGGCCATGAGGAACTGAAACATTAAAGTAAAGATGTCTCACTACCTATGTTGTCTTTGGAGGTGAAGATGTGTGATTCAACAACTTCATCGAATGCACCTCTACATATCTCATTGTAGACAAGATTGATTTGGGTCCTCATGCACAAAACATGTCACTTCCATCTCTTATTTTCACCTCTACATGTGTCAAAAAAATAAAAACCAAAAAAGTAATATACACTTGTAATGTAACATGTCTATGTCATTAGTTTGAAACAAAAATAAAAATAGAATTATTTCTCTTCCTATGATTGTTTCCCCAAAGAAAGTGCAATGTAATCCTCTAAAATGAATTGAAATATATCTTTCCATAGGTAGAGGATGGAAACCTTCTAAAATTTTGACGTTCTAAATTGCATAAAACACAAAACCACATGTGGATTGAAGGGAAACATTGTGCATACACAGGGAAAATTACACATCCATAGGAAATGGGATGGGTAGTGTAGAAATGTTAGTTCACTTTGTCAATCATGTTTCTTGCATTTTAATGTGCAACCACTACCACCCATTGCATTTTTTACAATAGATCCATTAGTAGTTTTTGCTCTTGTCACTTTGGATGTATTGAAATCTAATTATTCATTCTTCAATCTACTGCAATTTCAATTATTTCTATAAGTAGATAGATAATTATTGGTAGAAAATAGAGAATGTGTAGGCCCAGGTAGGCAACAACTAACAATAAAATAAAATAGAAAAACTAAAAACGATGGGATAGTCTAGAGCTACAACTATAGTGTTGGAAATGCACTAAAAACACATGCTAAAAATAACAAAATAGGGGTGGTAGAGTATGGTTGTAAATTTAAAAAAACCATATATTTTAAATGATTCAAATCTTCTATTACAAATGGATAAACCATTTTTGATTTCATACATCTACAGCTATTTATAAAATGGCTCTTACAAATTGATATTTTGTCCTTGTTCTCTTCTGACTACTATCAACAACCATTCCTCTTGATTTGCCTACTTTACTCCTCTATATCCCTTTTTCTTTATTGCTTCTCTATTTTATGCCATGTCTTCTTTAGCTATTTCTACAATATGTTTTTTCTCACACTATTTGTCTTTTTTCCTTTTGTCCACTACTGAATACTCTTCCACCTACCACCATTATTCCCCCAAAAAAATTCAAACAACTCTTGGATTTTAAAACTCAAACTACTGCATTTAATTCTTTTGGTGGTTGCAGTTGTTGAGTGGAGAGGGGTGGGGTTAGATGAAGGCAAGAATATTATTTTAACACTCCCCCTTATTCTTGACCTTCCTACCATGGTCTACATAACTTTTCTTAACCTTCAAAACATACTCATAACTTCTCTTTATTTACCTAAATGCTTCTGCATCTCTTCTATTTAAGTCTAGAGTTTTGTTATTGAAGTCTGTAGCTCTATTGATGGAGTTCATAGCTAGACTAGGAAAGTCTATAGCTATGTTACAGACTCGACCGATAGAGTCTGTAGTTATGTTATGGGCTCGATTGGTAGATTTCATATCTAGAATGATAGATTTTGTAGTTGTACTACAAACTCAACTTGCAGAGTCTATAGCTACATTGTGGGAGTCTGTATCTATTCTATAGGAGTCCATAGATACTATGTTAGAGTTTGTAGTTCCTTTGTTGTAGTCTATAACTTGATTGTAGGAGTCCTTAAATACTCTATAAGAGTCTGTAACTCTATTGTAGGAGTCTAGCTATTTTTTAGTAGTTTATAGCTCTATTATAAGAGTCTAAAATTGACCTGCAGGATTTTAGAGATGGCCTATAGGAATCTGGAGCTGGCCTGAAAGAGTTTAGATCTGACCTATAGGAGTCTAGATTTAAACTTTAGGAGTCTAGAGCTAACATAAAACCTTGTAGACCTAATGATTTTACATTAATAACCCCTAACCTTCCTCTTAAGTGCATAAAAGTATCTTTTGACAATAACTTAATAAAAATATTAGCTAGCTACTTATCTAAATTACAAAAACTAAACTTTATCACACATTCCTCAACTAACTCTCAAATGAAGTGATACCTAATTTCAATGTGCTTGATCCTACCATGAAACATGATGTTATTTGAAAATTCTATGGAGAATATGTTGCCACAAAATACTATAGAATCTCCTTGGTGCTCCTCATGAAAATTTGAAAATTTCCTTCTCAACCATATAACTTGGAAGTTTCTACATTGGTTGATATGTACTTTGGTTTAGCTATAGAAAGTGATACTATGGGTTGATTCTTTGAAGCCCAAGATATGGCTCCTGACTCAAGATGAAATTCACACCCCAAAGTGTTATTTTAGTCATCAAGGCTACTAGCCCAATCACTATATATGTAACCCATAAGCTAAAACTTATCTGCTACTATATAAAAAACTCCATAATCCTTTGTTTCATTCATGTACTTTAATATCCTCTTGCACACTTACCAATGTGTCTCCTTTAGCATCTCCATGAATCTAGATATGAGGCTAACTGCATACATGATGTTTGGTCTAGTTGTATTTAAATACATTGAGCTTCCCACTAAGTTCTTGTAGCACGTGTGGTCTACATTTCTCTTGCAATCATTATTGCACAACTTTAAACTTGTCTTGACTGGTGTGGAACTGGATTGCCATCCAACATCTTAAAACTCTCTAAAATATCCTTTGCATACTTAGATTGGCATATGAATATGCCTTCATCCATTTTCTTGACTTCTATCCTAAAAAAATACTTCAAGAATCTTAAATCAATCATTTCAAACTTCTTCATGTCTATTTTCAATTCTTCAATGGACCGATTTGCATTTTTGATGAATATTAAACCATCTACATACAAAACTAAAATCAAAATATCACCTTTGCTTGATTTGATGTAGAGTGTGGGCTCACTAGCACTTTTTCTAAAGTTGTTGCTCAACAAGTATGAGTCTATATAACTGCACCATGCTCTTAGAGTTTGATTGAGCCCATACAATACTTTTTTCAGCTTATAAAATTTGTTCTCATAACATAGAATCTCATATCTAAGTGGTTGTCCCACATAATCCTCTTATTCTAGCACTTCATTCAAGAATGTTGAATTGACATCCATTTGATGGACCTTCCACTTATGTTGAGCACCAATAGCTATGATTTTTCTCACTATTTCTAGCCTTGCTATGGGTGCAAACAGTTCATTGTAGACACATCCAGGCCATTTCTTGTATCCCTTCACTATTATTCTTGCCTTATGCCTTTCTATCTTTCCTTTGGAAGTAGTTTTTGTCTTGTACACCCACTTTACTCTTATGACCTCTTTTCCTTTTGGTAGGTCAACTAACTCTCAAGTTTAATTTTACTTTATTGCATGCATTTCTTCATCCATTTCCTCACACCACTTATTGTCCTTACTAACTCTTCAAAGTAGATAAGATAAGCTGATAAAAAAAGAGCATAATTCATAGTTTCATCTTCATTTTGCTCATACCTTGACTGCTCATAGACTTATTACAAGATCCTTGTCCTTGTTAGGAATTAACTTGAGTTGGAGGAGGATAATGTTGACTCTTGAAAAAATCCTTGACCTCACTTATGGCTATTGCCAATAGATGAATTATCCCTTTATAAAATAGGGGTCTAACTTGGTATATGGTTGGTTGTACTACCTGTTGGTTTAGATTTAATAAAAGGTCCACTAGCCCTTATTTGCACTTGATCTTCTTCTTGTCTCTCTTCCTAAGCTTCATGCTTAATGAATTGAACATCTTGATAGATTATGAGTTCTTTGATGATGGAATTGTACAATCAGTTAGCCTTTGATTGATCACTATACCCTATGAAAATGCACTTATCACCTTTGTCATCCCATTTGGTCCTTCTTTGCTTGAGCATGTGTGCATATGCCACACAACTAAACACTCTAATGTGTTAAACAAGCCCCTTCTGATTGATCCTTGCTTCTTAAGGGATCATATCCTTAATGCTCTTCATTGGATAAATATTCAAAAAGTATACAACTATTGTTACAGCCTTATCTCAAAAAACATTAGGTAAACCCTTTTCCTTTAGCATGTTCCTTGCCATCTCTTAGATGGTCATATTCTTCCTCTCATCCATACCATTTTGATACAATATATACTTGGATATAAATTGTTTCTTTATCTCATGATCCTTGAAAAAATTCATGAACTTGTTAGAGATAAACTCTCCCCCTCTAACTACCCTTAAAATCTTGATGTAGTGGCCACATTGCTTCTCCACCATGGACTTGAATTTCTTGAAGGTATCAAATGCATCTCATTTGTTCTTCAGTAAGTAGACCCATATATTTTGACTAAAATAATCTATGAATGTCATGAAGTAGACATTATTGGATAGGGAGAGGGTCTTCATTGTAACACATAAGTCTAAATGGATCAGCTCTAAAGGAGCTTTGGTTCTCCATGCTTTACCCATGAGAAATACATTCCTATGTTGCTTTCCCAATATGCATCCTTCACACACTTTGTTTGGTTGTTCTATAAGGGGAAACCCTCTCACCATTTGCTTCTTGTGAAGAAGGTTCAATCCTCCAAAGCTCAAATGCCCATATCTAATATACCAAATAGTATACTCATCTACTATCACTATTTTGATTGCTGATGCGAGGTCACTTTGCATTCTCAATAGAAACATCTGATTGCTTGTCATCTTGACTGCTATAATTTATCTATTATATCCACTTCTATCAAAGATGATGCATTCACCATTCTTAAATCTGACCTTGTACCCCTTTTCAACAAGCTTTCCAATGCTAATAAGGTTGTGCTTCAACCTGAGTACATAATGAACATCTTCAATTTATCTTTTGTCACCTTGCTTGGTGCAGATAGAAATTATACCTTTGCCCATGTTGGGAACCTTCTCATTATTTCCCATTTTACCTTTGATTTCATTGGCTCATCAATGTAGTTAAACATCTCTTTGTTCCCATGCATGTGGTTGCTACAACCACTATCCAGGTACCATGTTTATTTACCACTTTGCTCAACAATTTTTCATGTTATGAATAAATTTCCACCTTTCGCATTACTATTAGATTTAACCTCTTGTGTTTTGGATAAATTTAAATTTTATCTATTCATATCATACTCCTTATTTCTATACTCACTAGCATAGTGTCCATACCTCTTGCAATAATAACATTAGATGCTAGACTTATCATACCTTTGTGTAGATCCTCCTCTTGAAGTGTTGTTGCTCCTTCCTCTTCCTCTTCCATGTGACTCTTGATGGTTATGCCTTCCACCTTCTTGACTGCTGTAATTTCTTCATGTTCCTCTATTGTTTCATCCTCTCCCCCTTCCTTTCACATTCACATTGGTCTTGAATGCTTGCTCATAGGAGGAGGTTGCTGACATTTTCAACCTTTGTTCATGAGTTTGAAAGGAACCCATTAGCTCATCTACCATCATTTACCTCAAATATTTTGACTCTTCAATAACAATTACTATAGGGTTAAATCTAATTGGAAGGTTCCTCAACACATTCTCTATGATTCTATGATCTACCGTGAACCAGAACTACTTGTTGCCATGTCTAAATAGGCTTAAAATCTAAAGTCTTTGATACCAGTTATTCATAGAAAATAAAGAATGTGCAGACCTAGGTAGGCAACAACCAACAATAAAATAAAATAGAAAAATTAAGACTTCTATGATAGTTTATAGATGCAACTATAGTGTTGTAAATGCACTAAAAACACATCTTAAAAATAACAAAATAGGGGTGGCAGAGTATGGTTGAAAATTACACAAGTTTTCATGTAGTTTAAATGATTCAAATCTTCTATTACAAATGGATAAACTATTTCTCATTATATACAGTTACAACTGTTTATAAAATGATTATTACAAACTGATATTTTGTCCTTGTTCTCTTTTGACCTTTGTCAGCAAACATTTCTCTTGCTTTGCCTATTTTATTCCTCTATATTCTATGTCCACTACAGTCTATTTCTGCTCTACTATTTTCTCCTCCAAAATTCTTCTTTTCTAGACTTTCCATGACTACTACTACTACACAAAATATCTTCTATTTGTTGCTACTTTATTTTTTGCCCTATCTTCTTTAGCTGTTACTGCGCTATATTCTCTTTCACACTTTATATTTGTCTTTTTTCTTTTGTCCACTTCTAATTGCTCTTCCACCTACCAGCATTATTTCCCCCAAAACATTCAAACAACTCCCAAATTTCAAATTGTTGTATTCAATTCATTTGGTGGTTGCAGTTGTAGAGGGGAGCGGGGTAGGGGTAGGTGAAGGCAAAAATATTATTTTAACAATAACATAGTTGTCTTCCGCAAAATCACAAACTTTATTTTCTTCAGTTTCATCTTTTGTTGTGCATCCTCAACTCATTAAGCAAATTGTAAATAATGTCGGACACACATAATTTTGATCTCCTAGAATTGATCAAAAGTAATTACAATTTGTTGGCTCATTACAATAATTTATAATAAACCTATAAATTTTCTATAATTTTATTGTACTTTAAATATTTATTAATTTATTATCAATTGACATTTTTTTTTATTACCAAAAAAAATTAATATTACAATGGTGAAAGTTAATTTGCTTTATACATCCAAATATTCAAATGTCATGTGAAAACATGTCAAAATAATTGCTAATCAATCTATCATGTCAACAATAACAAAGAAATAGAATTATATTCATCCTCCCATTTTAAATGTGGACCTTCCATAAAATACATTATATTCATCTTAAACCTTCCATAAAATACAAAAATGAATAATAGGTGAACACCTATCTAGCGTAATTAATGTTGTTTAATGTTTCATGAAAAAATGAAGTGTATCACTCTTTAATCAACGTCGTTTATTGTTTAATAAAGTCATCGTTGCTGAAATTTGTGGCGTCGTGACTCGTGAGTGCTGTAGATTTGCTTTTGATGGAAAGACCAAAAAAATGAAAAAGCAAAATAGTCTTTAGAATTATTGCAGGTACTTTTGTTTGCAAGTGCCAAAGGATGTGAACCAAATTCATCGTCTAAAGGTAGTGTAGAAGCACTCTATTGTAGAAATAACTTGATTCTTAGCTGTCATATCTACTCTGTTAGTATATTCCAACTCCACTGCTGTATCAGAGATTGTCAGATGTCTTCTTAATTGGAAGGAAATTTGAGACAGATCAACGCTCTCCCGGTTTGTTTTCTTGACCATGAATGTGTCATTTAAAACTTGAAGTGGACAGGTTTTTATTTTTTATGTTCACTAGTACAACTATTGAGGGAGGAAACAGTCAAGTCGTCCCGGCTTATCCTCGGTCCTCGAGAATCTTGGGAGTCTTGAGCACTGTGGTTCAGTTGCCCACAACTGCTCACGTCGCTAAGTCACAGGTTCAGGTCACGATGCTGACTCTCGGGGTGAAAAAACAAAGCTAATCTTTCAGGTGTGGAAGAATTCAAGCCGTTTAAAAATAAATATACAATTCAGACAGGATGTTTCTATCCATCCTGAAAGAATCAAACACAAGAAAAAATATCAGAGGTTTTCTTGACCTAAGATTCGCGATTTTGACATAACTGCATGACAGCCATCTATGTTGCTGCATTCCCAGAAATAAGAAACCAGAAACTGTAACATCATCAAAAACTTGACAAAAATGACCACGAAAAGTTTACAAGTAATACGATATGATACTAATTAAAAAATTATAGATATTGTTAATGGTGCAAAAATTAAATTTAGTGAAAGTGATAAAGCACTAAGAAAATGTTATAAGTTTTGATTTTTTATTATATTGAGCTTTGAGGTAAAATAAAAATTATGTGAATTATTAATACTTAAAATTAGTTATATATATATATATATAAATAATATCAAACTATTACATATCATCATTTAATTTTTTGCTATATTTGAATTTGAAGGATTGTTTATGCTTCCTTGCACTGCCTTCACTCTAATCTTAATTAAACATGCCCATGCATCTTCAAACATTTTGATTAATAATTCATCATTTTCATTATTTATTGAGTTTCCATAGTCCAAATCTTATGAGGCCTTGATTTGTATTCATTAGAAGTACGAGATAATAAACAAAGATTGAAATGTACATATACAAGGTCCTCTGCATTTTTGCTACTTAACTTATTACGCTTCATGAAATGGATAAATATGTAATAATTTTAATTTTGTTATGATGGAAAAACACTAAAACCCTGTAAAATAAAATACATTTACAATTGTTAAATATTATTTGAATTTGAACTAAATCTACAACAAATTGATTTTAGAATTTTTTTAAACTACGTGATTTCATCAATATACATTTTCCCTAAGAAAGGACACATGTAGATGTGTCTCTTAGAAATGGTGTCTTAAATCCATAATTCTCCCAAAAAAATTTGGTTCAACTCTAACTCAATCATATTGAATATCTTAATGAGAAAAATTATCTACTATATCGATATATTTTGACATCCTCTTTATTAGGATATAGTTTGTCTATGTAGATATTTAATCCTTAAGAAACCTCATCATCTAAACATGGTTTCTTATTAAACTATTTTATATTATGTAAGAAGCCAACAATGTGAAGAGGACTATGAAGCATCTTTCACCTTTTCAAACTATAGTGCCAAACCAAGTTTTGTATTTCTTGCTCAAATGAAGGTGCCCCAAATTTTGACAAGAGAGTATCAAAAGGTCATTTGCTTGCTGCAAAAATAGAACTAATATAATGCTAATAATGAGATTATAAATCTCATCACATGTAGATGTGCTAGTACTCGGTCAATCCATCCATCTTTCCCAGTCAATCAAAACCACCATCTACTTGAGAGATTGCTTCACCTTCATGACGCTGTCAACTATAATGAAGTTGAAACCAAAACATGTATCAACACATCTAAACAATTGCAAATATTTTTTGTTTTATATATGGCATGTGACATTGAATTACTAACAATAAAATTTTGTATCTTCTATGTATTTGCAACTACCTCAATGATCTAGGGAAGTGTATTGTGCAAATCATTGAGTAGCAAGTTTATGCAATAAAGTGTGCAATGTATCCAAAATATGGTAAGATATTTATCCTCATTTTTTTCACCAACTAAAAATTATTTGAAGCATTATCTCTTATGATTTTACAACATTATGTATTCTCACTTTCTCAATTACTTCTCAAAAGATGCCTATCAAATGTATCACATCTTTTACATGCCCTGAAGTATCATTTAATTTTATAAACATTAAGTCCTTACATGGAAAGATAATACTTTTTATCGGAGGTCTATGAGTAATGTCAATCTAACCATTTGAGATAATAGATACTCATTTATAGGAACAACTACCTCTAATACCCTTTAATATCACATTAATATGGTCATTATCCTCATCCAAAATAAAAGTATAAAGCTTTCATACCCTAGAGATAAATACCTCCTTGAAGCATTATTTATCATTCTCTTAGCTTATTTCTAAAGAGGGGACTTAACAGTGTTTAATGGTATGCCACAACCACAAAACAACCCTCCCAATAATAACATCAAACATTTTTCCTTTCACTAGCATCAAAATATTTTCTAATGAGAGATGCATGAATGGACATTGGAGAGTTAATTGAAAAGCAGGGTGGATTCCCAAATGTACCTACAACTTGGCATTGAGGTCTTTGTGATTGTTGTGAATCTGCGGGTTTCATATACTCTACAATAAAGAAATTATTAAAAAAATAATCTCATTTAACTTTTGGAATTGTTTTGTAAACAACTATTTGCTCTTTTCTTCCAATACCCAAAAAGTGATATTGGATTTGTGCAATTGAATAGATTTTTTTTTCTAAATGAAAAAGTCCATATCATACTATCTGAACTATTGTAATTCTCTGATGAATAACTATCCATTATGATCATAAATTTCTACATCCTCTATTCAAATTCATTCTTTTCTTTGTTATACTTGGGGGGTTTTCATAGTGTCTTCTATTTAATTGTTGGGTAGTAGTTTTTGGAGTCTAGGTAAGTGTCCATTTGTTTTTTAACTATGCTAGAAAGCATATTCATATAAACCTATGAACTAAAATAAAATTGAAATTTTGAAAAAGATTTTATTTGTGAAAAAAATAAGAATTTAAAAGATTTAAATATCTAGAATATAAGTTTTTTCTATAACTTTCCAATTAAAACTTAACACACGTTAAGTAATGAGAGAGGGACTCAACTACTTTGCTGCTAACTATGCTTAACTATGTATTAATTGTTCTCAAATTATCTCAAAATCACCCATTTTCATGAAAATGTTGAGACCGATTTTTAAAAAAATTAAGATGTCCTTATTTTCACAACAAAATTTTGCCTTATAAAGTGAGATACTAGTTACTACAAAAAATATACAAACCATAATAAATGCATCACCAAAATAGGGAGAAATGATCAAGATTATCTCTTTGCCATTATATATTCGATAGTTTTTTACATCGGAGGCATGTCTATTTGGATGCTAGCCCTTCAAATTCATCTCACATGGGATAAAAATTAATATTTGCAGGCTATAAATAATGGCAAAACCTAGTAGACATCTGCATTGATGACAAATTATAATTGATCCACACTGATGTTTGCCAACTATCCACCTTCCTTCCATTGAAACCATTCCTGATTCACACCTAATCTCAAATGAATGTCTTCTTTATAACAAATTTTCCATTATTACTAGCACACTAATTATTGTATTATATTCTAGTTACTCAACAATACACCAAACCAGTAGCTGCCATTGCTGGTGAAGTTTGCATACTGCACAAAATGGGTTGGAAATTTGATTAGAATTTAAGTGTAAATGTTGAACATTGAACCAAAACCGTAGTGAAATAATTTTTTTTGGGTAATCTACTATTGAAATAAATTGTATATGAGCTACATTTGGATAACCTTTTTTTCCATATTTGATGTTATAAACAACATGTCAAGGCCTGACACATCACACATGAGCTATGTCTAATCAAGTCGTAACACCCTGGACTAAAAAATTAGGGAAAAAGATGATGGGTGTTTTATTTTTGTTGTTGTTTTATTAATGACATTGAAACCTTAGGATAGGATCAGTAGCGAGGACATCCACCATTTTTTCTTGCACTAGTATGCCTCTTGTGCACTTGAGAGTCATCTTCTATAGTCGTAGATCTAAGCCCTGAGCTCTTTCATCATATAGTTCTAACTGTTGTTTCAACACCAAATCTTTCTCCAACAGGGTTTCTTCCTTCTCGTCTTTGATCTTCTTATGATTCTTAGATGTGGGAGATAGGTCTTCACTATTTCCATTATATATATGCTAGAGCATGTGCCATTTCACCTTTCCAATCCTCTTGCCAAAAACTAATTTATTCCTCAGGAACAAGATACTTGATAACTACAACAGGATAAACAAAGGCACTTTCTCCCACATGCTCTACATATATTCCTACTTTGAGAAACCTCTTAATTCTTCCCACATGTAAATGGAGGCCAGTCTTTAAGTTATTATGGCACCTAGAAGGTTGATAGGACACTTGTAAGGTTAATAGGAGATGTGGAACTAGACATTCCATCCTGACATGCTAAACTCCCTAAATCTTTATAATTTGCAATATGAGACTAAGGTGATTTGTAAAAAATTTATCGTATTGATTAATTTATCCAAAATTTCAATGAGTTTAATAATAGGTGGCACCTTCTAAAGTGAATATCAAAAAATAATATAAATATATTAATATTATATATAATATTATCCACTCTCTCTCTCTCTCTCTCTCTCTCTCTCTCTCTCTCTCTCTCTCTCACACACACACACACACACACACACACACACACACACACACACACACACACACACACACACACACACACACATGTATGTATATGTATATGTATGTCCATAAGTGAATAATATTAAATAATATATTATATATGTATGTTGATATTAGAAAAGTAATATATTATTTGTTTAATCATTATCTATAGTATAAGTATATATATATATATATATATATATATATATATATATATATATATATATATATATATATATATATATATATATATATATATATAGTATATGTTAATATATTATATTATTATTTTATATTTTATATTTTAATATTTCATATAAAATATTTATGAATATTACATATGTTATATAACATATACAAATATTATATTATATAATATATATTTTAACATTATATAATATTTAATATATGATTTTATATTATAATAGATTACATTTTATATTGTATTGTAATCTGTAATATATATTTTTTAGTATATTAAATTATAATTATTATAATATTTGATAACTAAATATAAAAAAAATATAAAAAAATGACATTTGAATACTCTTATATATATATATATATATATATATATATATATATATATATATATATATATATATATATATATATATATATATATATATATATATATATATATATATATATATATATATATATATATATATATATATATAAGCATTATACCTCCACATATGGCACATAGTGAATGACTCAATAGGTGTCTCAGGCACTCATCGTTCTTCATTGATGCATGTTGTAGCTAAGTTGTCATAAAAAAAATTCACCAAATTTTTTATTTATCCTATTTTATTGTTACAACTAAGCTTTCATGAAGTAGTGGCATCAAATATTTTTTTGTTTTGATTTGGTTTGTTGTTGAATAGCCAAAATATAATACAATAGTTAATGCACTGACTCTTTCACAATGGAAAGATTTATATCAAAGAGGTCAATTTTCTTCATCTATGATGTTAATTTTATGTCATTTGATGATTATTTATGCCCTCTTGATAGAGAGGAGTCAAAACTTGAACAAATCTATTTTTTATTTTCCATCAAGAAGATTCACTACCGTCTTCTAATGTCAGATATGGCTATCATAGCTATCAAAGCCAGTGCTATGAAGAAACGAAGCAGGTGTAGAAATAGAGGCTATAAAATAAAGCATTTGATGGATGAAGCTATGACCTATTAAATTTATGGGTTACATAAGCCTCATCAAAATCATCTCACATGTTAGAAGGTAATGCCCATAATGTACACGTGACCATGTAAATGGATGAGAAAAAATTAATAAAAGTGGGTGTATCTAAAGGTATATTTGTAAAATGAAATGAATCTAGGTGTTGGTTCTTAATTATATACCTCTAGGATTCAGCTTTGCACACTTGAGAAGATGGAAAACATAGATGATAAACCCAAATTATGTCATTATAATTGGAGAAGGGTTTAACATCTAGATAGACTAAATGAAGATAATGACTAGAAGACACTGATAAAGGGTATAGTTATTTCCCTACTACTTCTAGCTTTGCCTAAATCAAGGTGAGAGGACCTATGGGGTAGCTTGCTCACATGAAGGGATGCTACAGTTCAATTTCTAGGAGATTATTGGTACACACACAAATCTGACCAAAGCATAACCAAATTTGTATAGTCCACTCAAAAGAGTTATCACACAAATTGAGAAAATGCTTCTAAATCAGACACAAGCTACTAAAGATAGATGGGAAAGTGACTGAAACCATCATTTCTAGAGAAAATTTTGATAACTAGGAGCTAAATGAAAGATTACAATGCTAGGCTTCAAAGAACAATTACAGACACATTCTAGATTTACAATATTCATGCATCTGTAAGCAAATAACACTTAGGATACTTAATAACATGTATTATTTATAGGGGTAGGGAAGGTAGGATGAGTTAGGTAGATATAAGAGAGTGGTGGTTTATTTCAACATAGGGAAATCCTTCAACATCCATGCTATCATTCATTGTAAAATGTAAAAGACTGAGTAAACAAGCTAAAGAAAAACATTAGAAATAGTTTACATTCATTGATTCCAATCCAATGAAAGCATTCAAATGATCCTTAAAACCCCAATGCATACACATCAAGTGAAGATTCAATCACTTTTTTATGTCAACTCCATAAGTCTAGGATGTCCTTAAAAAACTATCAACACATTTTCAAATCAAAATACAAAAAGAAATTTAAACAACCTAGATCCATGCCTAGAATGACTACCATTAATAGACAAAACTAAATACCCAGTTATTAATGTATGAAGAATGTACCATTGCACTTCATTGACAAGATATAGTATAAATCACATATGTTGTCATTAACTTGAAAGTAGATCAATATACATAATGTTTAGAATGTATAACAATAGTGAAGAGCATGGTGGATTTGCTCTAAAATAGGGGAGACATACACAAAATGCTCTCAGAGTTTGCTAATGACTATACAGCTGCAATCACCTTAGCAAGAGAGGCAAAACACATACAGCAAGGATCTCAAAAAAACCAAAAACCTCTATAAAGAGGACAAGCCCTCTTTAATTATACAAATCTCTCACCCAAAATATTCCTCCAAGATGATCCAGCGAGAAGATGCCTCTGATCATCCCTGAAAGCTCATGTTTTGCAAGGAAATCATTCTGGTAAGTGGTTATCCATGTAATGATGAGATTTCAAATGAACTTTGATATGCTTGACTAGAAATCTTGATGCAATTGGGTTTGAGAGAGAATATTCATTCTGAGAGTAAAATTGATTTTATCTTTCTATGTTACCACTTTGCCTTGCTCTCCCACTAATCATTTGCCTAACTGAAAGTTTATATATATATAATAACTGCTTTGCCTTGGTCTCCCATAATTCTGCTTTATAAAATAATATGTATTATTTATTACAAAATAGTTACAAACCATAACAAATGCATCAATAAAATAGGAAGAAATGATCAAGATGATCTCTTTGCCATTATATATTCAATAGTTTTTTTAATAATTTTGATGGATCAAGATGACTCATAATTATATATATTTATTTAAAATGGAATTGAATTATCATGTACACCCTTGATAATTCAATTCCATTTTAAATAAATAAATATATTTATATATTATATATTACAAAAATTAATATATAATTATTAAAATAAAAATAAAATAATATATATTATTTATTACAAAATAGTTACAAACCATAACAAATGCATCAATAAAATAGGAAGAAATGATCAAGATGATCTCTTTGCCATTATATATTCAATAGTTTTTTTTATAATTTTGATGGATCAAGATGACTCATGAGAGTGATTTCTCAAGGGTGTACATGATAATTCAATTCCATTATATATATACATATGAAGAAATGATCAAGATGATCTCTTTGCCATTATATATTCAATAGTTTTTTTTATAATTTTGATGGATCAAGATGACTTATGAGAGTGATTTCTCAAGGGTGTACATGATAATTCAATTCCATTATATATATATATATATATATATATATATATATATATATATATATATATATATATATATATATATATATATATATATATGAAGAAATGATCAAGATGATTTCTTTGCCATTATATATTCAATAGTTTTTTTAATAATTTTGATGGATCAAGATGACTCATGAGAGTGATTGCTCAAGAGTGTACATGATAATTCAATTCCATTTTAAATAAATAAATATATTTATATATTATATATTACAAAAATTAATATATAAATGCATCAATAAAATAGGAAGAAATGATCAAGATGATCTCTTTGCCATTATATATTCAATAGTTTTTTTTATAATTTTGATGGATCAAGATGACTTGTGAGAGTGATTGCTCAAGGGTGTACATGATAATTCAATTCCATTTTAAATTAATAAATATATTTATTTATTACAAAAATAAATATATAAATGCATCAATAAAATAGGAAGAAATGATCAAGATGATCTCTTTTCCATTATATATTCAATATTTTATTTTATAATTTTGATGGATCAAGATGACTCATGAGAGTGATTGCTCAAGGGTGTACATGATAATTCAATTCCATTTTAAATAAATAAATAAATAAATATATTTATATATTATATATTACAAAAATTAATATATAAATGCATTAATAAAATAGGAAGAAATGATCAAGATGATCTCTTTGCCATTATATATTAAATAGTTTTTATTTTTAATTTTGATGGATCAAGATGACTCATGAGAGTGATTGTTCAAGGGTGTACATGATAATTCAATTCCATTTTAAATAAATAAATATATTTATATATTATAGATTACAAAAATTAATATATAAATGCATCAATAAAATAGGAAGAAATGATCAAGATGATCTCTTTGCCATTATATATTCAATAGTTTTTTTTATAATTTTGATGGATCAAGATGACTCATGAGAGTGATTGCTCAAGGGTGTACATGATAATTCAATTCTATTTTAAATAAATAAATATATTTATATATTACAAAAATTAATATATAAATGCATCAATAAAATAGGAAGAAATTATCAAGATGATCTCTTTGCCATTATATATTCAATAGTTTTTTTTATAATTTTGATGGATCAAGATGACTCATGAGAGTGATTGCTCAAGGGTGTACATGATAATTCAATTCCATTTTAAATAAATAAATATATTTATATATTATATATTACAAAAATTAATATATAAATGCATCAATAAAATAGGAAGAAATGGTCAAGATGATCTCTTTGCCATTATATATTCAATAGTTTTTTTTAATAATTTTGATGGATCAAGATGACTCATGAGAGTGATTACTCAAGGGTGTACATGATAATTCAATTCCATTTTAAATAAATAAATATATCTCTATATTATATATTACAAAAATTAATAAATAAATGCATCAATAAAATAGGAAGAAATGATCAAGATGATCTCTTTGCCATTATATATTCAATAGTTTTTTTTATAATTTTGATAGATCAAGATGACTCATGAGAGTGATTGCTCAAGGGTGTACATGATAATTCAATTCCATTTTAAATAAATAAATATACTTATATATTATATATTAATAAAATTAATATATAAATGCATCAATAAAATAGGAAGAAATGATCAAGATGATCTCTTTGCCATTATATATTCAATAGTTTTTTTTTATAATTTTGATGGATCAAAATGACTCATGAAAGTGATTGCTCAAAGGTGTACATGATAATTCAATTCCATTTTAAATAAATAAATATATTTATATATTATATATTAATAAAATTAATATATAAATGCATCAATAAAATAGGAAGAAATGATCAAGATGATCTCTTTGCCATTATATATTCAATAGTTTTTTTTATAATTTTGATGGATCAAGATGACTCATGAGAGTGATTGCTCAAGGGTGTACATGATAATTCAATTCCATTTTAAATAAATAAATATATTTATATATTATATATTACAAAAATTAATATATAATTATTAAAATTAAAATAAAATAATCAAGGGTGTACATGATAATTCAATTCCATTTTAAATAAATAAATATATTTATATATTATATATTACAAAAATTAATATATAATTATTAAAATTAAAATAAAATAATAAAATTAATATATAATTATCAAAATTAAAATAAAATTAAAAAAACAACATTATAAAATTATATTTTATAATCTATAAAATTAATATTTATGTACACCCTTGATAATTCAATTCCATTTTTTAATTATTATAAAATTAATATCTATGTACAACCTTGATAATTCAATTCCATTTTGATGGATCAAGATGACTCATAATTATATATATTTATTTAAAATAGAATTGAATTATCATGTACACCCTTGATAATTCAATTCCATTTTAAATAAATAAATATATTTATATATTACAAAAATTAATATATAATTATTAAAATTAAAATTTTAAAAAAAAATTATAAAATTATAAAATTTCATTTTATAATTTATAAAATTAATATTTATGTACACCCTTGATAATTCAATTTCATTAGAAATAAATATATATATTTTTGATAATTCAATTCATATATATATATATATATATATATATATATATATATATATATATAATGTACACTCTTGATAATTCAATTCCATTTTAAATAAATATATATATTTATGTAACTTTTGATTAGTGTTATTAATATTATAACACTAATCAAAAGTTTAATGCAATTTTTTTAAAGGGGTTTTGTTTTCCCAATGCATTAGTGTCATTTTATTTTTCATATCTTTTTTATTTTTAAAATACACAATTAGTACAGTGCATCCTAAACTCATTAAGTTATAAATAATGTCAGAGACACATAAGATTTCGATTTGCATGAAAGTATTGACAATTTTTTTTAAATTACATTGAAAAAAGTAATATTGTAATGGTGAAAGCCAATTCACCCTTTACGTCCAACTTTTCAGATGCCTTGTCAAAACATATCAAAAATAATTGCCAACTAAATGTAAATGGTGAAAATCTATTTTATATAAATAATAATTATAATATTAATTTATTGACCATTCATTCTTCAATATCTTCCCTCTAATTGTTGGTAGGCCAATATATCTCTATTAATTGATAGGCTTCGAACACTTTAACACTGATAAATAAATGCATTATATTCATCCCCCAATTTCAAATATGGCCTCGATAGATTAGATGAACACCTACAATGTTATTTAATGTTTCATGAAAAAAAATGAAGTCATTCTTTTATTAACGTCTCATTCTTTTATTAATGTCTCATTCTTTGATTAACGTCAATTAATGTTTAATGAAGTCATCGACGTTGAAAATTGGGGCATCGTGACTCGTGACTGCGATGGATAAGCCAAAAATGAAAAATAAAAACAGTGGTTAGCATGTGCATGCTAGAATTATTTATTGCACCTCCTTGTTTGCAAGCGCCAAAAGATGTGAACCAAATTCGTCGTTTTAATGTGATATTATTGTACATGTTAGAATTATTGCACCTCCTTGTTTTCAAGCGCTAAAAAGACGTGAACCGAATTCGTTGTTTTAATGTGATATTATTGTACATGTTAGAATTATTACACCTCCTTATTTTCAAGCGCCAAAAAGATGTGAACCAAATTCGTGGTTTTAATGTGATATTATTGTACATGTTAAAATTATTGCACCTCCTTGTTTTCAAGCGCCAAAAGATGTGAACCAAATTCGTCGTTTTAATGTGATATTGTACCTCCTTGATCGTACGCGACAAAGTAGTGGTTCTCTTCCGGATCTGAAATTTTCTCCAAAATTACCAGAGGTAGTGTAGAAGCCCTCGATTCTCAGATGGGCCAGTTTCATCCACTAGCAATAATTTGATTCTTAGCTGTCATTTCCACTTTGTTAGTATATTCCGACTCCACAGCTATGTCAGAGATTTTCAGATATCTTCTTATTTGTAAGGAAATTTAAGACAGATCAACGCTCTCCCGATTTGTTTTCAGTTGTTTAAATTCTGCTATTTTCTTCATTCCTTTTTTTCTTTTAGTTTCTTTAAAAATGCGCAACACATGGAGCTGTTTGGCTGCTGCTGCTTCTGAAAATGAGAATTTGTTGGATATAACCCCCGTCTTGGAGATGATTCAAGATGCGAACCAGCTCAATGACTTACTCTCTTTGATTGGTCATCGGCTGGAAGCGATTGAGATCGCCATGAACATGGTAATCATAATTTACCTACGCTTCTTTATTTTTATACTTGCATATCCAATGATGATCTTAGAATGCTCATATTATGCAGGCAGAACAAGGAAGAACCAATACTTCTGCACAAGAAACTGCTAGTTCAGACACAACTTCTGCACTAGAAGAATCTGCTAGTTCGTACACCACTTTCACACAAGCAACTCGTAGCCCGAACAGTTCTGCACCAGAAACTGCTAGTTCGTCTCGACTAACTTCTTTCATCCAATTTGGGCAGGAATTGTTGGAAAAAGTGTTGAAGAGAGCTCACGGACGCGGCGGAAAGGTATCAAGTGTTTGAAGCTTAGTCCATAAGACATTTTACTATTTATTCTTTGGATGGTTTGAAAATTTTCTTTATCATGTCTTTTTAATGGATATGTGGTTGTTCTCATCTGCACAGAAAAGGTTTATGTCTAGGGTCGATCGTGTCACGCGGAAGGTTATTAGTGATTTGGGAAAAGAAATGGCACAAATTCATTTGCTTGCAGCAGGGCTTTCTGTTGTAGTGTATGTGCTGGATCAAATTGAGCAAAGTTTTAGCAATAAGAAGATATGTGTGGAACTGATGATACTTATGTGCCACTTAGCCGAGCGCGTCAAACAACTGAATGAGAATACCGACGCAAAAAAGAAGCTGAATGAAGCCGTTCAGTTTATAGTTATGGCATCACTTATGTGTGTCTCGCAAATGGAATTCCACTACCTTTTCAAGTAAGATTCAACTCTTTTAACGAGCAAAAAATTTCTGTTAAGTGTTTTACTACAGATGCATTATGAAACTCACTTTGTTATTTACGATGGTGAAGGTTCTTTTCTGCTTCGGTTGAAGCTGACGATTTACAGAGTATAAGATCCAGAGTACGGTACATTTATCCAGATCTACATTCGGCATCAAATATTGCTGTTTCGGAAAGGATACAGACTATACAATCACTAAGAGAAGATCGCCTGGATTTGATCGCTAACACGAGGAGCTTTCCAGGTAACTGATATCTGCTTGTTTTAAAAGTTAACTGGGCCATTTCTGTTTATAAAACGATTTGTGATTTTTTTTAAACATTGAATTGTTTCGATAATTACAGTTGGCATAGAACAGCAGATTGCTAAAGTGATTGAACTGCTTGAGTGGGAAAATGACAATCCTTGCGTGTCAGTAGTTATATATGGAATATGGGGATCTGGCAAAACCACACTTGCGGATGCAGTGTTTGCATCTATGAAACTCCAGGGTTGGAAATTCTCCAAAGTTAGTCTTATACAAAAAGACAGATTAGATCCCAGGATAGAGGAAAAAGGGGGATTACCAAAAAAGGGATTAGATCGCAGGATAGAGGAAAAAGGGGGATTAGATGAGGAATTACAATCTCAGATTTTGCATGACTTGACTGGAATTAAAAAAGGTGCAAAAGATTTTCTAAGTGGACAGCAAGAACTGAAGGCCGTTATAGAGAAAGAAACTGTTTTTATACTCATCGACAACATCGTGAGAAGAGAGCAACTTGAAAAGCTTCTACCTACGAATATAACAAGTCCCAAAAAATTCCGGATGCTTATAACATCTAGAAAAAGAAATATCTCTGCGGTGATTGAACACCAGGGGATTAAGCCTTGTAAATCTTATCCCATCGAATCTCTTTCCATTGAGGCAGCCCTTCTTATCTTGTCCAGGAGGATAGACAGATACAGGGATAAAGACTTCATGTTGAATCGAAGTATAGACCAGGCCTATAAGATTGCAATGCACTGCAGTTGCTGTCCTCTCTTTTTGCAAGTGATTGGAGATTATCTGCATGAACAAAATAATGAAATTAAAGCTTATGATAAAGTAGTTGATTGGCTACAAGGTGGAGAGGCGTTCAGTGGGGATAATGACGACATTTTTGATATGCTTAATATATTCTGGGCCTACGAAGATCCAACTGCTCAGGACGCATATCTGGACATATGCTCATTTTTTCATGATTGGGAGTGGGAGAAAGTTGCATGCATTGTGGGAGAGAGAGAATTGGAAAGCCTAGAAGAAGGAGACCTAATCCAAAGAAGAATAAAAGTGGACACACACAGGATAAACATTCGAGGACTTCTTTTAGCAGCAGGTCTTAGTAAATCAAAACACAACCGATTCACAAGCGTGGAATTATTTTCTTTAGCTTTGGAGAAAAAGCAGGTATAAAGATCTCAAATACTGAAAATGGAATTATGCAAATCTCAAGACTCTTCTTATTAAATTATGTTAACACAGTGTTTGAAATTGAACCAGGTACTCCAGCAAACAAAAGGAGTGTGGCTGAAAGGGAAGAAAAACAGACCAATTCATATATCTGAAGACAAATTAGACGCAATGAGTAAGTCTCTCCGGGTATTTTCTGTAGAAGGCTTGACAATTGCGAAAGGAAAATGCAATGGACAGTTTGATCAACTCAGGTTTCTTCAAGCGAACGGAAGAGGAGATGATCTACCCATCGATATATTAGTAAGTAGAAAATTCTGGGTTACGTAGTGCTTCATTGATTTTACTGTAAATGTTTAGTGTTAATGGGAGAATTGTTAGAAAAACTGTGAAATTCGTATCGAACGTAATTATAAAAATATTTTTATTAATTCCATGGTTTTAATAATAATGAATGGCTGCCATTTAGCCTAGTATTTTACCTGTAATTGCGGAACCAATTTTAAAAGCGGAATCATTTTTAAAAGAAAACATCTCTTATTAATTTAAAATAAAATAAAACAACTGTTAATAGCTTTAAAATAGGGTATCTGATAATATGTGCAATTTTCCGGTTTGCTTGTGGATTACCATACTCGATTAATGTTCATGGATACTTATATTTACAGGAAAATGCCTTGTGAAATATTTCTTTTTCATGATATACATATATTTGTTATTTGTGAATTGCAGCAACCTATACAGTTGAGGGAGTTGAATATTCTGAGCAGCATTCAGAAGTTTCCCAAATCGATAGGACAGCTGCAGCACCTTCAAACAGTTGTGGTAGTTGGTCGGCCAAACACCAGTTTGAAGGCTCTCCCAGAAGATTTTTGTCATCTTCAATCTTTGAAACGCTTTACTCTACGGTGGTGTATGGCATTCACAGCGCTGCCTGCACAATTTGGGAGTTTGACGAACTTGCAACATTTAGACCTTTCTTGTTGCAGCGAATTAAAGGAATTACCTCGCTCTTTTAAACATTTGTTGAAACTTCAGTATTTAAATTTTCAAGGTTGCGTCAACCTGGCGATTCCACCACATTTTCTGGGAAAAATCACGACTCTCCAACATTTGAATTTTCAGGACTGTAGAAAGCTTGAAATATTGCCGACTCAAGTACCATGTCAAGCGTCTCTGATGAGCCTAAATTTGGTTGGTACAAGCTTAGAAGAGCTACCCAGTGAAATGGGGTTCTTGATTAACATGGAAATACTTGAAGTAGGAAGCCCTTTTATGAAATCCTTGCCGGCTTCCCTGGGTTTTATGACAAATTTACAAACTCTTAAAATTGAAGGTTGCACAAGTCTTGCACGTTTACCCGATTCTTTGGCGCTATTACGGCATTTATCTATAAACGCACCACAGGCTCTGAAGGAAACGGTAGAGCAAAACTTAGAACTTCACAATCGAGAGTGAAATGCATGTAAATTGAATTAATCTTCCCAGTTCTTCAAACTGTGAGAATTGAGTACCTAAAGAGGCGTTGTGTTTTCACTGTAAAATAGTAATTAATATTATTCTGTGCAATTTATGATTCTTTGTGATATGCAATCTCTTGAATTTTTGGTGGCTGTAAATGGCTTTTCTTTTTGTAAATGTGGATAGGGAACTTCTCTCATGTACATAAACAGGATACGGTCTACAGAGATAATGTTTTGTCTTGATTGTCTTTTCAATAAGAATATTAACCAATCTCTAAAAATCGCAATTTATTTATTCCAAAATACACGATCCTGTCAAAAGCTGTTTTTTTTGGTGTGTCTATTGCAGCATTAAATAGTCCTGCGTTTAATATTCAGATGATTAATCTTGGACCTAGAATAAGCCTTCACTGAGGCCTTTATCCTCCATTCATTAGGTACTTGGCATTTTCCTGAAAATTAGCTGTTTTAGTTAATTTATGCTGTTTATTGTTGGGACATACGTTGAATGGTCCCTCCTTTTCTCGTGGGTCTGGTGAGCTTGTTTGTTTTGATTACTTGCACTTGCACGAAGGAGGTCCAATGCAAATAATGTAAATACTGATATAGTCACAGGAGTGTTCTGGGGATGCATCAACAAAAGCTTGTGTGTTTTAATTATTAGCAATTGCACGGAGGAGATCTATTGCAAAGAATGTAAATATTGATATAACGAAATAAGTGTCCTGGTAATTGTTCTAAAGTTAAAAGGAGATCAAATATGAATACGAATTTCTAAAAAGTTGTCTTGACATTCAAATTACATTTTACACAATGCAATCAATAAATAATATGTAACATATTTTGATAATTTTGAAACATTTTTAAAAAATATTAGTTAATTTTTTTAATTGTAGAATAATTGTAAAACTATTTCAATGCAAAAATCAACATGGATAATGATACTATTTCATTAGAAAGAATTAATCCCAATAACTTCTCACCACCTAAAGATTTTATTAATGACATACCACCCCTAGAAGATACTCCTCTGGGCACTTCACAAGAGAATTGTAGTTCTTTTAAGACACCAAATTCTTTTGAAAATTTTACTCAAATTTCAGCAAAGGAAGAGAAGTACATGAACAATAAGAAGATCTTTTAAAGTTGATTGCGCTACAAAATATCTATTTATAGACCTTATAGAACTGAAAAATGGTAATGAGCCTCCAACAAAATGCAGATGTACAATTTACAGTTAGAAACTTGAAAAAAAACACATAATGCAACTTAAATTGGACACAATTGAGAAACATTATGGGAATATATATATCTGTGAATCACCCAAATAGACAGATAACAAGAACACAAAGATAAAAAAAATAGATAAGAATGCATGCATGTAAGATATGCAGGGGAATACAAAAATGATGAAAAATGACAAAAAATTCGTGCTGAGAAAGGGGGAACAATCAAAGTGTAATTTGGAAAAGTTATGCAGTCCAATCTAAAGGCAAAATATGTATAATTCTCTACTATTATCCACATTTTCAAAAAAGGCGAACTGATTTATGATTTTCTAGATTACAAAATTTTGTTTCAACATAATGGGTTTTTGGATATTCCACAGTCACATTGGTCAGATAACAATTTTTGGAAAATGACAAAATATTTAGCCATTGTTGAGAAGGAAGATTTGAAAGAAAGTGTTAAGAGATCACTATTTATCTTTCTTTCCATCGATGAGGTCACTGTAGTTGACAACACAACATGGGTTTGCATGTATCTATAAACTTTTGAAAACTATTCAAAGCAATATCATCTTTTAACTATCCATAAAATGGTAGAAAATTACAATGCATAAAACTTTCATAAACAATCTCATCTTTTAACTAATCTTTGTGTTTTTTTACATCTGTTATTGTTACTTAGCTTTAGGAATCACCCTGTCATCAAAATTAACACCTCTATTACACATGCACGAACAATGTGTTTTCTATTTGCACTAACATTATAATTAATGACTATTTGTGTATTGTTATTTATGTAGATTAGTTTATTTGTTTCTATGTGTTTAGAGTAGTTTGTTTACTACATTTTTATTTGCTTTGGATTGTATAATTTTTTAAAATTATTTCGTTCAATTTTTTTATTGAGTTGATTGTTAGTGTTGTTTCTAGATTTTATTATTTTATCAATTTTTATTTGTGCTACATTTGTTTGTTTACTATTATTTGTATTGGTGTTTTATTTGTGTGTTTGGTCATTTTATTTGTTTATTGTTGTTTTTGTTATTATTTCATCTTTGTTTAGTTATTTGTTCGAGTGTTTTTTATTTGTTTGTCCATGTTTTATTTATTGGTGTTTTGTTTTTCTTATTTAGTGATTTTTTTATTTATTTTTATAGGTGTTTTGTTTAGTTTTGCGTTTCATTTTTGTTTATGGTTTATTTATTACTCTTTTGTTGTTTTCATTTTGATTTTTTTATTAGTGTTTTGTTATTTGTGCATTTTGTTTATTTTATTTGTTTTGTTAGTGTTTGTTTGCATAGTTTATTTGCATTTTGTTCATTTGTGTTTTTGTTAGCTTATTCAATTTTATTCATTTGTTTATATTTGGTTGTTTATGTTTGTATATTATTTATGTTTGTGTAGTCTTGTTTATTTATATTTTTGTTTGTTTACATTTTTTTATCTACATTTTATTTTGTTTTTGTATATTTTATTTTGTTTTTTGTTCATTTGTTTTGTTCATTTTTATTTATTTGTTTGTTTTGTTTATTTTTATCTTTTTTTTTTTTTTTTTTTAATTTGTTTGTTTGTTTCATTATTTATTTTCTCTTTTACTTCTTGGTTGCCATAAGATTATTACATTTTATTTACAATTAAGTCTTGATTATCCATATCATGTACTTAAGTTGTGAATTTTTGTATTTAGTCTTACATTTGACTTATTTGTTATATTACACTGAAGATTTGATTATTTATATCTTATTTTTAGGTTGTTTCTATTTACATTTAAATTAAGTTTTTTATTTATTTATGATATGTATTACTATTTTAGTTATGTATAACTATCATGCATAATATTATAAGTTACATCAAAACCTTGCTCACATGGAGTCTATTATATAAATGCAATGGTAGTACTTCTTTGATATATAAAAAAATAACCACCTACCTTAACACATACTTGAATCAATGAGTAATAAACAAAAGAAAGAAATGATTTATTATGTGTTTATATAGTCATGTATCTTTGAATAGGCATCCATATGAGCTATATAACATAATAAAATGATAACCAACAAAAAGTCTCATAAACATGGCATAAGCAATACATGAATAGAGCACACATGAGCATAAACATCAGAAATGTTAAACATCCATAATGTTAATCAATCCTAATGCTAAACATGAGATAAAAATAATAATAAGCATGGCATTATATATATCAAAGTAATATCATATACATGTACATCGGTCTCAAAGGACCCAAAATTGAATGTTAATATATCTCAAATGTCCTACACACATATATATCATGATGGTGTCTCAAAAATACATAAGTGTTGATATAATGGGAATAATGTCATAAGCCAAAATAATGTCAAAATGTCAAGGTCCCTGTGATCAAGTCTGGTTCTCTATATCCATTAGACCTATAGCTGGAGGTAGCCCTAGTGGTCCTAGTGGTGGTCATGGCCGATGACATGACTGGCATGAGGCACATAAAACATGAGTCCTAATTTGAGACTGACCAAATTTGCTCCCTGCCCCAAAGTTCATTTTAAGAGGCCATGATGAAAACCCCTAGGTTTTTTTAGACAGATCAGATTCATAGCCTTGACGAATTTGAGTGTACAAAGGAGGGGGAAAATCACCTTGTTTATTTTTTCATAACTAATTGACAATATTTGGCTAGAGTCTAGGGTGACACTATACTCAGCACCATGTATTATGATGTTGGGTGGTAGCATGGTGCCAGATGACTTCATGCCACTATGTGACATTATGTTATTGAGTGACATTATGGCACTGAGTGACAACATGGTGTCAGACATCTTTATGCCATTGGATAACATAATATTGTTGGATGATAACATGGTGTCTAGAAATAGTATGGTGCCGAGCAACACCATGTTGTCACATGACAACATATTTTTGAGTGATATTATACTATCAAGTAACATTATGCTTTTAGAAATATGGTGCCTAGCGATAGTATGGTGTTGAATAGCACCATGCTATCATGAAAAAACATGCTACCAAGTAACATTATACTACCACTCGACACTTTACTACTGCCAAGTACCATGTTTCCACCTGACAGTATAATGTCGATTGAAAACATTATACTACCTAGTAGCATGTTATTTCACGACATTATGGTACCACCTGACAACATGTTATTATGTAATAGCATGGTGCCACTTAATGTTATGATACCACCTGACATCATGATTTCTCATAGCACCATGCTGCCACGACCCATCATTATGCTACCACCTAGAACCATGCTACTACATGATGTCATGCTACCATGCAACACTATGCTATCATGCATCATCATGGTGTTGAAAAACTTGATTTTATTGAGTGATCGTATACCCCATATGTCACTTGTAATTCTTACTGATTACTGTGGTTCCCCTCATACCTTATAAATACCCCACAGTGCCCTCATTTTCACACTTTGATCAAAGGTTTTCCTCATCCTACCTTTTGTTTTCAAGCTCACCTACTACTACTTCAAATTTTATAATGAAGTCTCAATGGCTTTCGCGTACATGAAAATGAAAATAAGGGTGATCTAGAACTTAATTTTTAAGAATCTATTATGTTTGAACTTCCTTTGGATGGTAGAGTGGACCAAATTTTATGTCGACTAGATAGATTAATGTGAACTTAGAGACCTAGTGCAAATGCCTCAATATGACATGATGATCAATAATAACCTGCTATGATCTCTGGTTGCCTAATTTAACTATACTAAAAACCATTTCTATGTCTATTTTAATAATAAATAAATATCCTTTGGCACCTCTCCATTGGATATCCATAATTTAACAGGCCTTTCACATTGTAATTCAAGCCCTGTTAGCACCAAGGTTGTCTTATCTAACATTGACAAAAATTACTTGGAGTCAACCTACAAAGTGACCATAAACCTAGCTGGTAAGTGTTAGAATTATTAATAAAATTAACATTTATTAATTATTTTAAAATAATTTATTATAATAAGTTTCATGTCTTAATTACAATTACATGTGTTTTATTTTCATTATAGATAGTTGAAATCGAAGGGGAATCCTAATTGAAAAAATTGCTAATATATTTCTCAAATCTATTTTTCATTTGTTCCAAGAGATAATTATTTTGTAAGGAAGATGACCGGATATTCCCTTCTGGGTTGTTTACCAATTTCTTCATTTTTTATCTGGGATTGTATGTGACTGGTGCACAGTTATATCTAGCAGGATTAGGGCTGAGTTAAATTTTGTGTTTTTAAAGGACACTTGCACCATTTCATCTTTCAACTATATTCTAACCTTGTATTTTGAGGCCTTATACGATACATAAAATACTACAATTTCTACTGCCCTCAATCAAAAAATTAAATCTAATGCTTTATCTATCAAAGAACAAGAGGTAAGTTTAGTTTTCCTAATAGTCTCCTCTCTTGATTTATACATATTTCAAATTTTAACATTTTTTAGCCTATGAATTTTTATAGGTAAGAGTATGTGCATATACTATAAGAAAAATGGTAGCATCCAAAGGTTAGCATGCTCTAGAGGGATCTAGTGATACCCAGTCCATCGAATCTTCATTTATTTTATTTCAAATTATCAAATGCCTAAGAAGTGATTTTATTTTGTCTCCACTTCTAGGTTCCTCCAAATTTATTTTAATGTTTATTTCTTGTATTATTTAATAGAAAAAAATTATCATATTAGTTTTTAAATTTTTTTTATAGTTGACTCTTGAATTGTTGTTATTGAGGATTCTCCTTGACAACATGATCAATGTTTACCACCTTAAACTTTCTTTTTAAATTAATTTTTTTTAGAATTAGGTAGTTTATTAACTGGATAATTTGTTCATTTTGTAGGTGAAACCACCAATGTCACTCCCACAAGGACAATGAGACAGGAAGAGCCAACTCCCATAAGGACAATGAGAGAGGAAGATGCAACTCCATCAAAGACAATCAGAATGGAAGAGGTAATCACTCCAATATATAATAACAGATTTGATTGGAATTTGCATTAATCTTATGGTTTCAAATTTACCAATTTTGAATAATTTTTTATTTTATAGTCCACCTAACATATATCAGGAGACCAAGGAGTATGCCACCACCCCCACCACCCATCCAAACTCAGAAAAGATGAAAGAACATCTCCCTTCCTGCATAGAGTATAGGAACCTTGTAAATTTTTTATTTATCAAATTTATCCATTGGTGTCATTTCTAGTGCACATGGTCTTACATGTTTGTGGCAAATTGATCTGGATAAAGAGTTTCTTAATATCAAAAGCAGGGCCCCAACTATTGGTAGATTCAATACACATGATTTTATTCAAGTTGATAATGTTCCTATAGAAGTGTCCTCTATGGCTACCTCTTCCCTAGCTACCCCACCTCACATTGATAATTTAAACATCTCTGACGATTCCATCACTAGTTTTTCATTAGAAAATTTAGTTTCAAAAAATCTACTTGCTAATCTAAGGGAGGGTGTTATTGATGAATTTAATGATTTAAAACAATGGGAGATAAGGGCAAAAGATGTTATCAAATAAATAAATACTTTTTATGACAACCACTCCCAAAGAGTTAATTTGTTTTTGTTTGTTCAAAATGAACCCTCAAATATTGATGTTTTATTCCATCAAGCTCAATCTGGATTGATTTCTATTAACAATGTTTGCATAGTCTTCAAGAATGACTACCATTAATAGACATAAAACTAAATATCCAATCAAAAATGTATGAAGAATGTACCATTACACTTCATTGACAAGATATAGTAAAAATCACATATGTTGTCATTAACTTGAAAGTAGATGAATGTACATAATGTTCATAATGCATAACAATAGTGAAGAGCATGGTGGATTTACTCTGAAATAGGGGAGACATATACAAAATGCTCTCAAATTTTGCTAATGACTGTATGACTACAATCACCTTAGTAAGAGAGGCAAAACACATACAACAACGATCTTGAAAAAACTAACAATCTCTATAAAGAGGATAAGCCCTCTTTACTTATACAAATCTCTCACCCAAAATATTCCTCCAAGATGATCCAGCTAGAAGATGCCTTTGATCATGCCTGAAAGCTCATGTTTTGTAAGGAAATCATTCTGGTAAGTGGTTATCCATGTAATGATGAGATTTCAAATGAACTTTGATATGCTTCGCTGGAAATCTTGATGCAATTGGGTTTGAGGGAGAATATTCATTCTCAGAGCAAAATTGATTTTGTCTTCATGTGTTACCGCTTTGCCTTGCTCTCCCACTAATCATTTGCCTAACTAAAAGTTTCTAAATACATATATAATAATTTATTGCCTTGCTCTCCCATAATTCTACTTTATAAAGTAAGATATTATTTATTATAAAATAGTTACAAACCATAAAAAATGCATCAATAAAATAGGGAGAAATGATCAAGATGATCTCTTTGCCATTATATATTCAATAGTTTTTTTTATAATTTTGATGGATCGAGATGACTCATGAGAGTGATTGCTCAAGGGCGTGCATGATAATTCAATTCCATTTTAAATAAATAAATATATTTATAACACTAATCAAAAGTTTAATGCAATTTTTTTAAAGGGGTTTTGTTTTCCCAATGCATTAGTGTCATTTTGTTTCTCATACCTTTTTTTATTTTTACAATACACAATCAGTACAGTGGATCCTAAACTCATTAAGTTATAAATAATGTCAAAGACATAAAATTTAGATCTACATGAATTGGTTGAAGGTATTGACGGTGTGTTGATTCATTACAATAATAAAATGGTATAAAACCAATAAATTTTTTACAATTTTATTTTACTTTAAATATTTATTAATTTATTGTCAATTGACATTTTTTTTAAATTACAGTGAAAAAAAATAATATTATAATGGTGAAAGCCGATTCATCCTTTACATCCAACTTTTCAAATGCCTTGTCAAAACATGTCAAAAATAATTGACCATTCATTCTTCAATATCTTCCCTCTAATTGTTGGTAGGCCAATATATCTCTATTAATTGATAGGCTTCGAACACTTTAGTATCATCAACACTGATAAATAAATGCATTATATTCATCCTCCAATTTCAAATATGGCCTCGATAGATTGTTAGATGAACACCTACAATGTTATTTAATGTTTCATTAATAAAAATGAAGTCATTCTTTTATTAACGTCTCATTCTTTTATTAATGTCTCATTCTTTGATTAACGTCAATTAATGTTTAATGAAGTCATCGACGTTGAAAATTGGGGCATCGTGACTCGTGACTGCGGTGGATGTGCCAAAAATGAAAACTAGAAACAGTGGTGGCCATGTGCATGTTAGAATTATTTAGTGCACCTCCTTGTTTGCAAGCGCCAAAAGATGTGAACCAAATTCGTCGTTTTAATGTGATATTGTACCTCCTTGCTCGTACGCGACAAAGTAGTGGTTCTCTTCCGGATCTGAAATTTTCTCCAAAATTACCAGAGGTAGTGTAGAAGCCCTCGATTCTCAGATGGGCCAGTTTCATCCGCTAGCAATAATTTGATTCTTAGCTGTCATTTCCACTTTGTTAGTATATTCCGACTCCACAGCTATGTCAGAGATTTTCAGATGTCTTCTTATTTGTAAGGAAATTTAAGACAGATCAACGCTCTCCCGATTTGTTTTCAGTTGTTTAAATTCTGCTATTTTCTTCATTCCTTTTTTTCTTTTAGTTTCTTTGAAAATGCGTAACACATGGAGCTGTTTGGCTGCTGCTGCTTCTGAAAATAAGAATTTGTTGGATATAACCCCCGTCTTGGAGATGATTCAAGATGCGAACCAGCTCGATGACTTACTCTCTTTGATTGATCATCGCCTAGAAGCGATTGACATCGCCATGAACATGGTAATCATAATTTACCTCCGCTTCTTTATTTTTATACTTGCATATCCAATGATGATATTAGAATGCTCATATTATGCAGGCAAAACAAGGGAGAACCAACACTTCTGCACAAGAAACTGCTAGTTCGGACACAACTTCTGCACTAGAAGAATCTGCTAGTTCGGACACAACTTCTGCATTAGAAGAATCTGCTAGTTCGTACACCACTTTGACACAAGCAACTCGTAGCCCGAACAGTTCTGCACCAGAAACTGCTAGTTCGTCTCGACTAACTTCTTTCATCCAATTTGGGCAGGATTTGTTGGAAAAAGTGTTGAAGAGTGCTCACGGACGTGGCGGAAAGGTATCAAGTGTTTGAAGCTTAGTCCATAAGACTTTTTACTATTTATTCCTTTGGATGGTTTGAAATTTTTCTTTATCATGTCTTTTTAATGGATATGTGGTTGTTCTCATCTGCACAGAAAAGGTTTATGTCTAGGGTCGATCGTGTCACGCGGAAGGTTATTAGTGATTTGGGAAAAGAAATGGCACTAATTCATTTGCTTGCAGCGGGGCTTTCCATGTAAATTGAAAGCTCCGCTGCAAGCAAAGGAAATAGACGAAAATAAAATGAAATCTTAAAAGATTGTAAAACATTTTAAAAATCAAATTTTTTTTTTTTTATTTTTTAAAAACACTACTCCATCAAGGTTGTAAAAAAAATAATACAAATAAAAAATATGTTAAAAAAAATGTCAATATTAAATATTTTAAAGAAACATAATAATAATTTGTAAAATTTGTTTTATTTGTGTGGAAATCTTGTCAGTTATGTCACTAATATTTATTGAGTAAAGAGTCTTTGCAACAAGATAAAAGGATTAATTATTTATGAAGTGTGTTATTAAACACTTTTTTCCGTATTTATTTTGTTATTTGAAAAGTTGATAAAATGAAATAAGTGACCTGGTAATTGTTCAAAAGAGAATTTAAGAGGATTTAAGACACTAGATCTTACTGCAGTTATCGGATATTGCTCATAAAGCCTTGCATTAATTTTAGCAGCTTTTGCATCAAGTTCAACACCCACTTGCCAAAATGCAAGATCTAACTCATCCACTGCGTTACTGCACAACTCTTATAGTTTTCAAAACTTGCAGGGTAGTTTTTGACGTTTTTAATATTTTTTAGTCCAGACACGCCTCACCACATTGATTTAGTTATGTGAACCTCTAGACAATGAAATGAGATTTCTAAAATGGTTTCACAATTAGACCACACACAGAAAAGTTAGGTCACACCAAACAAACTTGCTTGATGTAGAATCTATGGTATCTCCTTATTCATTTTTCAATGTTTTGGCTCATCCCAAGTTGACACAAGGCATTAAGGATATATTATGCTTGTTAGTGTGACTCGTACACCTTGTGTATCTTTGTGGAAATTATAGAGACTTTCTACACTCTAATGTGATTTTGTAACACCAAGATGAATCACTACAATAATGTGCAACACTTGTGTAAATTTTACGGTATCCTTGTGTGCTTCTGCAATGTCAAGATGAACACTACACAACACTCCAGTCATGTGCATGACTTAGTACCTTCACAATATCTACATCAAGCATTTAGACATGAAGCACCCCTCCATGCTTTTATAACACTATACAACATGTCATACATCAATCTAACTTAGTATAATACTCAACATCCACATACCAAAACATTTCTACCATGTGGTATCCCAGGTGGTGTTACCCATTTTTGTACCATGTCATGGATCTTGTCAGCAAAACAAAATTGATGGAAGTGTAACTGTCACACCTGTAAGGAAATCAAACGGTCACACAAGCAAAAGATGAACCATTATTGTAATTGTATACTTTCATAACTATTTTCTTATAATGATATATATTATAAGGCACTGAACATGGTAGAAGACAGAGAGAATAGACATATGAGACTCATATAGTGACGAAGTGAGTGACAATTTTTATCTTTCCTAATTGACCATGTCTACAACATCCTAAATACTTGCATTTCTTGAGCATCTTGTATCAGATGATCCCTTCCCAGACTAGGTAAATACATTATGATGTTTATCCCTCTCTGATCATAGGAACCTACTTTGTCGAAGGACATCATAATTAGTTATGATGTATATCCCTTTCTAATCACATGTACTTGAAAATTCTTTGTCTTAATGTGCATTGTACGAATATGTTCTTTTACCTATTATTTCTATTCCATAGAATTGGCACCATTCTGCCAAATTCCTATGTTAAATGTGTAATGGTTGTTTATGTGTCTGTCTTTTTATATTCCATTACATGTTCAGTAATTACACAACTTTGTTTGAATTCACTTCCGCATATAAATTCCTTAAATACACTTAATTACATTCTCCACTAGGTCTCCTCTAATCCCTAGATAAGATGTATTAAA